>CM060835.1:15867500-16047500 GCA_030762175.1 Metallyticus violacea | reverse complement strand
TGCATTTTACCCAGTTTTGTTTCTATTAACGCCTTTAAAATGAATATGCTATACATAATAGAAAATTCTTTCTTCAAACCTGCTTGATATGCAGATATTTTATTGTATTTGTTTGTGCATCCATTAATTTGATAATACAAAGTTTGCAGTACACTAACAGGGATATACCCCTGTAGTTCTCTGGCGCCCGTGGGTTACCTTAGTATTTGAATATCGACTCTATCATCTCCACTGGTCGGTTTCTGGATATCTTTCTCCATTAAATGATTTATTAAAAGCGATTCCCAGGTATCTAGTACTTCCGGTACTGAATGAATAGTCTTTTATGTGGCATCCAGGGCTAGGGCATCCGCAAGAGGGGGGCTCATTGTTTTCTCGTTTGGTGAGCTATTGTCCCTATAAGTCTATAATGTTTCTTATTTTACAAGTTTAACACAATTTAACTAGAAGGTTTAAGTGCTGGGTCTATTAAGTTGGGTATCACTTTCACTGTTAACTTTGGTTGTTCTCTTCTTTCCGCAGCTGTTCCAGCTACTGTGGTTCCGTGCTACGCTGCTCCAGTGTGTCCCGGTTGCTTTCCTGAAGAAGTCCGCTCACCTCGTTCTCGGTCTCCCTCTTCCTCTCCTACCCCATGTGGTAGTTATACGTCCCCATCTGTTGCTTGGTAGCCTTGCTACATGTCCGCCTCATTTCCACTTCAGGCTGTTTCCACGTCGTTTAGTTCCGACATCTTTCTTAACTCCACAGATGACATTTTATCCATTAGGCATATCCCTGGTACTTTCTGCTGCATTTTACGTTGACAGATGCCAATATTATTCTTTTCTACTTCTGTTAGGCTCCAAGTTTGACATTCATATAATAATGTTGGCAATATGCTTGAGTCCAGCACGTCTAACCTCAGTTTTCGGCTCAAAGTATTGTCCATCAGTATGACTTTCACTGATCAGAATGCTCTCATGCTGAGGAAATTCTTTTGTTGATTTCTTTGCCCATATGATGCTGGAATGCAACTGTTTGTCCTAAGTAGACATTCTCTGTTACGTAATTCAGTGTTGCTGAGTTGATTCTAACGGGTGTTACTTGGCTGCTTGTTTTCTCCATGTTCATAGCTAGACCGGCAGTTTTACTGAGCTTGCTGAGATATTGAAGTATTCTTTGAAGGCTCTCTGCTGATATAGCAAATAGAACTATGTCGTCCGCAAATCTTACGTTTATTTATTTTGATTCCAAAGCTGACTTATTTTCCGGAATATTTCCTCTAATATATTTGTGAAAATTTTCGGGGAGTTTGGTTCGCCTTATCTTGCCCCTCTGCCTTGTTTGAAGGGTTACCCTGTCCTATCTGTTGCTACCTTTGCTGTACTGTTTGGCCAGTAGCCTTATATAATTTTGTTCACCTCCTCGTCTTGACTGTGCCTGGGTCATACTTTGCTGTTCTACCGAGTCAAAGGCTTTGGTATAGTCAACAAAGGCGATATAAACGGAGGATTAAATTCCTCCATCTTCTCCATGACCTGCTTAATCGTTTGCAGGCGATCTGGAAGCCTGTTTGCTCTTCTAGTTGGTTTTATCCAAGTCTTGGCAATTCGTCTTGTTATTAGTTTGGAGAATAATTTATATATGCCAGACATTTGATAGATTAGCATGTAGTGCAGGTATTACTAAAGAGAATTTTATAATTTTAGCTTAAATTCCTTCAATTCTGAGCTATTCGCATTTTTTAAGCTTTATAATTTTGCTATCCATTAATTCTCGGTCTCGTATTGGTATTGAGGTAACTACACGCAACTCTCTAAGAGATAATCACAAACTTCCCACTGCCTACTCCGTTTTCATCATACACGCCATTAAAACATCTGCCCGATTCGTCGTTTATTGCTCTCTTTAATTTTTATAATCAAATTCCATGTTTATCGTTTTCCTTCGATCGGTTGCAGTTCTTAGATCCCTTGCCAATTTGTCTTGCTGTTCCTATTTGGCACATTCCGAGAGAAATGTCCTCCTCCTTTTCTACCAATCAAAACTCAGCAATTTATGTTCGACTGCTTGAACAGATGTAAGTGATATTTCATCGTAACTTTCAGGGCGGAAAAATACTTTCCATTATTTAGAAAAGCTCTTTGTAATGAAGTACAAAAAGAAAGTTAGGACTATTTAAAGTAGTACCTGTCCCATGCAGTGAAACAGGGAGTAATGGACGAAAATATTTATTAAGATTACAAGCAAATTCCAGATAAATTGCTGGTTACACAAAACTAGATAATAAAAGAAATTAAAATATCAGCTCAGAGTACAAACTTGCTATAAATAAAAGAAAAACATTAACACATATTAGTGCATTTGCGAATTTCATTTGGAAAGAATGAACATTATCAAATTCCCATGTAGACTTTGGGAATATCATCCTGTGGACAGAAGAGCTATCTAAAACAACTCTGTTCAATTGCAGCGTTGTGGTTCAAACCGGTGCGGGATTCCATAATGCAAAAAGGACAAGAAATTGAGAGTTATTGTTTTGCCTGCTTCATAATGATATTTCAGTCTATACGACTATTGTTGCGAGGCATTCCAGGCATTCCAACACTCATCCATCCCACAGCCCAAATCTAACACTCTAATGACCATTACAAGAGCAGAGCTCTTCGGGGAAAGAAATTTAATGATAAACAAATAAAAAATGTGATACTACAGCATTTTGCTAATAAAACTTTAACTTTAGAAAGATATGTTCAATAAAAAGTAATAATAGTTTTTATATGCATAATTTCTCGTGCTAAAATTTAACTTTAAAATGTTTTGTTAACTTAACGTATAATGTAAAAGTTCCGTTGTTACTTCTGGTTCCCGCCTATAAGAGATGTGCAAGTTGAAACATGTTCAGTTCTGCCTACAGCAAATGGGAGGTTACACTCGACGAACAATTCTGTTTTAGTCTCAACAAGTTTAAAAGATTTAAAGAGGGTAGCAATTAATTTCAAAAAAGTGGACATATCTCCAGTTTGTACTCTAACGAAAGAAAACCTCAACATTGCTATTGTCACTGTCAGAAAGGCTGGTCGAATAACATCAAGAATACTTTAAGAAAGTTTCTCTCCCCACGCGTTGACAACTCAGGAGTGTTTGGATCCTCGAACAAAAAGGCATTAGCGTGCACAGTTGAAGATGATATTGTAGGTTGTTGATTGATTGAATGGTGTTTAACCTCCGTTTTTACTGCTGAAGCGCCACAGGCGGTGGCACTGGTGATATCTGAGATGAAATGATAAATTGGGAAATTATTTTTTTTTAAGGAAGGAAACGTTCCAGGACTAAGTTTAGGGTACCTCCCCAGCATTTGCCATTTATGAGGACTAGGAAAACCTGGAAAAAACCTCAGTCAGGGAGGATGGTCCAGGTGGGATTCGAACCCCAGACCTCCCGCTCACGAGTCCGCGCCTTAACGACCTGGGCCACCAGGGGCGGTAGTAAGATTTGGAAATTCTTTCCTAACAAAGCTCTATGTGATAATATCCTTCATGACCAACACTAAAATGCAAAATATTTGCTTTAGCTGGGAAGGTTATGTCCATTTCAATTTTCGATGTTTAAGAAACGGTTTACCAACATGCCGTGCCTGCACGCACAGCTGTTAACTATAGAGATGTCCTGAAAACTGTGCAACATCATATCGATACAATAGCTCTCATTTTTGTGCAACAAACTGGATGCTGCACCACGATAATGCACGGCTCCATATCGAAATAATGTTGCTGAACATCTCAAAAAAAGTAATGCAAGTGTGTCTCTCACCCTCCATATAGCCCATATTTAGTTCTGGACGACTTTTTCCTTTTCCCCAAAATAAAGGTACACCTTTATGGGAGCATTTTCTGCCATCGAAGTGGTGAAGTCTGCGGAGGCGATTAAGAATGCCCTGTCAAAAAACGTTTGCTGCAGTCTTTGAGGACTGGCACAGGGTGACCTTGAGTAAGCTTATCAGAATTATAAGGTTGTATAAGTTACTTTGTCAAAAAAAAATTATTGTTCTCTATTTAACAGCCGTCATAGATATGTAAAGTTAATGAGAGTTGGTTTGAAAAAGGACAAATCACAAACCAGGCAGAAATTTTCTGCAATTTACCCCATACCTCGATATTTTACCAACATTCATATTTGATAGCGCACTTTATGACTTTACACGTAGCCGCACTTTCCTCGTTTATTATTTTTTTTAAAAAAGTATTGCTTATTACATCCCGTAAGATAATTATATTTTAGTAGTACACGATATTCCCATCACCTAACCGCGTTGTTACTCTAACAGTAAATAGCATATAATAGTTTTATCTCGCATTTAGTACAGCTTAAAGATAAAATACGCAGACCTCTACACCACGGTTTCAGCATATGTGGAATCAAGTGTGCAGGAGTTATAGGCCATTAGCAGCTGCAATACTCTCTCTCTCTCCCCACACAGAAGGGGGAACCTTGAGAAAAATTGGGCAATAAACTTCAGACTGACAGTTCAGGAGGCCTTGACCCCGGACACAAGCAGGAAACTGGAAAAATCAGTACTTGCTTGATACGAGAAAAACTTCAGAAAAAAGTTTCTAAATATAATTTTGTTGCCATAGCGATTTCAAGAAATATTTCGTCAAATACTTCACGGTAGAGGCAAAGCGTCGCCTTTTGAACAGGGTAGGCTGTTATGGGATAACGCAATTAATGCAAAATGTCATTTACGTTAAATATTCCACGAAAATGACTCTGTAATGTTGTTATAAAACAAAAGTATGGTATTGTGGCTTTCGAATTTAAATTATGTTTAAATTAAATTACATGAAATATTAAAAACAGTTATGTTTCATGATTCATCCTTAAATCTGTTTGTATAATTCAAAGTACGATTTGGTGCCCAAAACGAAAGGCTGGATTTAGGCGGCCCTCATGGGGAAGAAGCAAAACACAGGTAGCCTGACAACATTCGTTAATTATGGCATGACATGAGCAAAAGTTGCACACAGGG
The DNA here is from genome assembly GCA_030762175.1 of Metallyticus violacea. NCBI lineage: Eukaryota > Metazoa > Arthropoda > Insecta > Mantodea > Metallyticidae > Metallyticus > Metallyticus violacea. The sequence continues at coordinate 16,042,492 of CM060835.1, read as the reverse complement.
TTGCAAATCCGTCACAGGACGGGTCTTCCCAGATAATCCACGGTGTTTAGCAGCCTTCGAAGTAGTCTCCAAGTTGCCAGTGATGTGGAAGGCGCTGAATACCATCTGCTGCATGTGAATTACTAACGTGAGCCACCTAGCGTCGAAATGCTGTCAAAATATCCGCTTTGTTAGCAAAACGTTTCTCACGCAATGTCTGCTTCGGTTTGGGGAGTAGATCATGATCACAGGGACTGAGATCGGGTGAATATGGCGGATGTGGAAGAACTTTCCATCCCTACCACTGTAAAAGACACTTGACACTGTGGCTGTGTGAGCTGAAGCGTTATCGTGGAGAATAATGGCGATGTTCAAAAGTTCTGATCGTTTGGTGTGTACGACACGACGCAATTGTGACACCAAAAAGACCTGTAATTCTGGGCATACATAGCGGTCCCCTCACGCACTGGATGACACACATGCACACCTTGACTGTAATACACCAGAATGAGCTTGACTTGTGTTATTAAAGGAGTTTGGTAAAATTTGTGTTTGCGTGGTGACCCAGGGGTACGCCATTCACTGCACGCGCGCTTGAGTTCTCTAATTCATACGCTCTCGTCCACGTTTCATCAATTGCAATGATGCGATTCAACATGACACCCTCTTCTTCTTCGTAGCGAGTCCACATCTGTACCTCACTGAATTGATGTGGCACTCCGTAAAATGCGGTGGACTCTTTAGCCGGAATTCCCGTTTGCTCTTCTAATTCGTGTCCAGCGCTTATCATCGTGTAAGCACTGTTCCACCACAGTCACTCGTACCCCTACCCGCGGATAAAGAGCGTCCACTGCGCAGCAGATCGGCAGTCAACATTCTGTCCCGTTTGAAGGCCTCTGTGCACCTCGCCAATGTTCATAGGACAGGGCATGCCCACCAGGTCTTCCCGTAGCTCTGTGTAGCATTCCCATGCATTCCTGCCGTGGAGAAATCCTATTTTCACATATGCACGTTGTTTACTCTTGGTGACCTCTATTCCTGACCACTGTCGCTCACCAATTGAACTTTGAGGCGTGCTGAGACCCGCATCTCTGCTCACATATACCATCTGGTGGCTTCATTCTAAAGTGCATTCCATACACTTTCAATCGTATATCTTAGATTTGTCGTGTTGTACCTTGTTCGCGAGGGAAAAAAAATCGCGATTTAAAACGTATCTTTCGTATATAAACTCAATCTCAGATCCCTTTATGCATATGCATACAATACTCTAGCAATGAAAACATGACATTTCACTGAACGTTTCCGTTTCTTTCTATATTATTCTTGTAGCATACAGAGCCCTTTCGCTGCAGTTGACAATTACGTAGTACTAGTAAAACGCTTTAAATGCAGCGCTACTAATCTAAAAATAAGTTGTAATATTATACTATATTTTAAATTGATATCGTCCACATAATAGGCTTCGTTTTCTACATCATTGTTTAGGACAGACATAATTAACTGGGCACAAGGGTAGCCTACACAGTAACGATAACTCCATAAAGGACCTCCTTCACCTCTCTCTGACAATAATTTGCAAAATTACTACTACGCATGCGCAAGACCCGCTGAGCCTTCCTTTGCATTGATAGATCTACGCCCAGACAGCGCAGTATTTCAAATAAGGAAATGTCAATACAAGTTAACGCATATGCATCAACACTTTAAAGGACGCCTCGCTCGTGCTTCACCATCGTCATCAATGTCTTTCTCCTCAAAGTGATGGAAAACTTACAGTGTAAACAAAACAAAACAAAAATTCACTCAGTGCAGTTTCCTGATCGGCAAAGGTTCGGAATTACTCTCCTCGGGGGTATTTATTTAAAGAATTAAATGAAGATAATCTGTGAGGCAGGTTAAGACGGGTTCATTAGAAGATGTACATAGGTTTCAAAAGATTTCTAAACTGTATATGGCTTTGCATTATCGTGCAATAAAATAACGTTGCGATTCATGAGAGCAGACTTTTCAAGGATACGTCCTAGCTGGTATACAGGGATTTAATTGCTTGGTCTGTTAGCACCAACTCAATACTATGCAAGATCGGCATAACCTTCTTTTGGTTCAGTGGTGGTTTCGGTTGTTTGGGGTACTATGCAAGATCGGCATAACCTTCTTTTGGTTCAGTGGTGGTTTCGGTTGTTTGGGGATAGATTCGTGGGCTGCCAATCAGTGATGACAGCCTCTTGAAGTATGGTAGAGGATTCACATCTGTCTATAGCTTATCAAGTTATTCAGATGGGGAGGTTTTGCAATGAAAGCCCTGTATAAAAATGTATAGAACGCAATAGTTAATCGACTGAATGTAAAGAAACGGTAAATGCTTAATGGTTCCTTTTAAATTTGATTTTTCTTATTATGGCCTCGGGTAGAACATTTGTAAACGACGTGAATTGAGCCGTAAAGGGCAGTCATTTGTTACTTAAATGATCCTATTAATACTAAGTAAAGTATAATTCATAAAAATAATAAAAAGTTAATAAAGTAGCTCATATTTCAAAACATCAATACAGTTAATAGTGTAATGTGTATATCAATATTAATCTCATCGTTTAAATGTTGACGTTTAATACCACTGGCGGGTTCTTACAAGGTAAATGTATCAATTACTTATAATTTCCATCCAGTTTATATTGCAGTGGGTCACGCAGGAGCTAGTAAACTAAGCCAATTCCTCACTTAGTAGAATAACTTTAAAAATTAATATTAAATCACAATTATGGTCTTATTAATAAGGAAATGAAATAAGTCATGTCATTACTGTATGGTATTAGGGAAACAAAATTAGAATTGTTGCTATCTATTAAGTATCACAATAGAGAAACCACATTTTTAGAATTATCATTATTATTATAAATGAGATTAAACCACAAAAATTAATGGTGTACTATTAATTAAATGAAATATTTGACCACTGACAGATTAAAATGTGTGAGTATTTTTAAACGTTTTTAAATGTAACCATGTTTATGAACTGAGCTCTTGATATCATCTTTACACTCACTAAAATAGAGAAGGAAAAAAAACAGAAAGTTTCGAGTTACATTGCGTATTTAAGATGAAGTTCATATGTTTCAATAAAGCAAAAACATGTTATTTAAAGCAATTACTAATGTGCTATGCAAATAAATAATTATCAATAATAAACAATCGAAAAGTTCATCGATTTTTATTGGCTTCAACATAAAAATAAATGTTATTGTAATAAAAACATGAAGGTTATTACAGAGCGCTTTTACATACAAATATAATTCTTAAACACATATTAGATTAATGTTTCACATTTGCTATCTTCACGACGAAGCTTTTGTTAAATATAAAACATATGCATTGTTATAAATACAATTTATATGCTGAATTAATTTGCCCGTTTATTAAAAAAAAATTATAGAGAAAATTAAACTTAAGAGCGCATTTTAAATTTCGATTTTCCAGTATACCTTTCCTGATCCATTTCCTATACTTTCAGAAACTATTTTTTTTTTATTTATTTTAATGGTATATTCCGAATTTTGTTGTGAAGAAACAAATATGGGTGCAAATAGAGCTATTTATAAAATTTGGGTTTCAGATGAACCCCTCCTTCTAATGGCCCGATTTCTCTGATTTTCAGGAAATATTTTTATAATTTTATTTCCAAGGCATATACAGAATTTCGTTTAAAAAAATTACAATTGGGGCTTTTAGAGCGATTTTTAAATTTCGCTTTAACCCCCACTTGGTTTCAGGTATACCCACCGCCACTTCTAATGACAGGATTACGCTAATTTTCAGAATATATATATGTTTTCAATTTACATACATGTTTCAACAAAACATACCGAGTTTCGTTGAAAAAAAAAACCAACAAAAATTGCGTCCTCTTCAATTTTGCTGGTTAACGACCTCGACGAATCGTTTGTTAATTGATGGATATATGCCGAGTTTTATTGAGAAAAAAACAATTGCGTCCTCTAGAAAGTTAACATATATCTTACACATTTTTTTCATCGTCTTTTCGATGCCCCAATATGTAGATCCCCCCCCCCCATCGTTTTATGGATACAACCACAATTCTTTCGAAATTCGCTAAAAGTAAAATAAATTTAACACTTTTTCTGACCACAGACGATTCCCGTTAGTTGTAGAGGGAATTTTCTCAGCTCTCTTTATTTTCAGACCCCCTCACGTTCATTTAGCTTGCTATCCAAATGAATACCTGGGGGTTTCTGTCGCATCGTTGTCTTTATACATTTACTTTGTATTTAATTTAAAGTGATACTAAAGTTAGTGTATTTTTTTTTCTGAACCAAAAGTCACTAGGCACCGAACCTGGTGAAGAGGTAACACATAAGTTAAATATCAAACTCCGTCATACCTAACAAAAAAGCATTGTTTCTAACTTGTATTTAGAGAAAAACCAGTAAAAACCCTTAAAACCCTGAATGAGAGAAAATAGGCAACAATCAAACTCAAGACTTCGGTCACCCGTATCGGTAATAAAATTAAAGTATGGCGTATGCTGACATTGGCCTTTGTTTCAAATAAATATTTCACTTCACCATCTTAGTTTCCTATTTTTTGAAGGTTATCGGTAAATTACGCGAAAATTACTTCTTTCCTGGCTTCGTTTTCTTAAAAAAAATAATCTCTTAAGTCACTCTTTTGCAATTTTTACTTGTAATGAAAATGTAATTCCCAATAATTATAAATAAAATTAAACGGAATAATAATACAACATGAAAACTAGATTCTCCTGCCATCTCTCGACTGAAACTGATGCTGCGACATTAATGTATGCATGAAAATATATGAATGTTATACCAAAGTGGAATATTACGCTTGAATATTAACAAACACATAATAAAATATTTAAATGGTCATTATTTCTGAGAAAAATATAGCAGGATCAATAATAATAATAATAATAATAATAATAATAATAATAATAATAACCCGTGTTGTATGTTGAAACATAGGAGAGTATTACTAAAGAGTGAACATAACCTAATTCAAGGAGGCAAACAGCTGTTTCTCCATTTTGTTTTTATATGACACCATCGTCTTTTCACTAAGTCATTACATTCTTTCGTGGAACAAAAAGTTACAACTCCATGCTTTATAAGAAATTGTATGTATGTACTTTTAATATATTAGACCATTCTTTTGCGGATTAGGCCCTTTATATTCTACCTTTGATGTTCAATGTTTCATAGCAAAATGGTAATAATAACGACGCTACTAGCGGCAGGCACAGAAACTACATCATAAAAGCGCAAGTCGCCATCTGTTGGACAAACACCGGCCACATTTATCAGACCTCAATATGGAAAAACATGGCGGCCGATGTCCCCTACTATTGCCAATAGCAAATACGAAACTTTTACGCACTATTACGTTTACAAGATTAATTAGCATCAGAAAATATTTCGATGGTCTTTAAACGTCTGAAATTGTTCACAAACAATATTTCTTAATGCAAACTAATTGTAAAATAATACTATTATAAATGACTACACGGATAGGCACAAAGCTTTATTAAATTCACTAACTTCTACAATACTTAACCTCAAAATTAATCGACATAAATGAGATAGCATCATATTTATCATCGTCTATTTTATTGAAAAGGCAATAGTTATAAACGGGTTTACCTGTCTTGTCTTAACCTCACTTTTGAAGTGGGAAAAACATAATATCCTGCTCACACCATTCATTAAAACCCTTCATCTCGCTTCAAAACCCACTTCATAGGTGCCTCCGGTTCTTTCCTTTCATTTCTAACCCTCAAGGTAGATTAAGGAAAATTGCACACGAAAAATGTCCTCACCAACCGCAAATTTTGGTGGGAAATTAACACACACTTCACACTACAGCTTCCCCATTAACTTCAAAACTTGCATGACGTATACTGTGTAGCAAACCCTCCTTTAAGTACTGCTATTTAGGAAATGTAAATGTGGTATTATGCGGCACTGTCATAATTAAGTCATGCAAGAGCAACCCATATTGTACTAATACTTAAGTTCCTGCTGATATTAACATAATAAAAAAAGAAGTAACGCGCTACTGTTTATTTACTTCCAACATAATCCACTAAAGTAAACCAGTTAACTGCAACAAACCCATGTGTTAATAGCAGCAACATAACCTCACTTATAAACGAGCCGAAACATGTTATAACATCCTTCTCACACCATTCATTACAACTCTCATCATCGATTCAAAACTTACTTCATACGTTTTTTCTTTCTTTGCTAACCCACACTATCACCTACGACGATAGGAACATGGAAAATGTTCTCCTTAACCACAAAGTATGGCACAAAACCTTTAATACACGCTATAGTTTCATCATTAACTGCAAAATGTACACGATTTTAACTCTTTATACACCCCTTTCTTTAATTACTCCTATTTACATACAAGAGCAACCCATGTTGTACGAACACTTTCTATTAAATAAGTTCCTGGGGTCATTTTACTACGGCTGTATTAATTTAATAAAAAACAAAATAAGTAAAAGCTACTGTTTATTTACTTCCAAATATAAATCAGTGTAATAAAACAGGTAACTACAACAAAGGCATTTAATTAACAACATGGACCACATTTTCTACCATTTTGTATACTATCGATACCTAAATTGGGGTGTGGTAAATACAGTCGCTCCTGTTGGATAGTTCTAAACTTACTATCAGACTGTCATCGAAAGGCTACGTTCTTGTTAGGGAAACGGATTATCTGTTCAATAAAATTTATGCAAACGATAGTTACAGTGTATATATCTAGAGCTTTTAGTAACCGGGCTATGGGGAAGCAGCGTTTACAATGACAGGGATGTTCTCCATTATTATGCCCGCCTGTGATGCTATAATCCTTATTGTTCGAGAACACTGGTGAATTTAATCACTGCTTTCTGTAAATAATTATCTTTATTCATTCATTATTAACAATTATCTCTGTAAATAAATGAAAATGTTATTTTGGGATAGAGGCAGTGCCTTTTATGCCATAAAAGGAGATAATGTTAACAAACTATTTTATATAATGCTCTGGGCTGTATCAGTAGTATAAACAATGAACCAAGTTCGAAGTTGTTCTAGCCATGTGCGGCTCATTAGCTTAGAAGCGTCCTCCAGAAAGACAACATGCATAGGTCGCCACAAAGGTTAAGGTAAACATTACGGCTTGGGGCTCCGTGTCAGGTACGTTATTACAAGCTTTCGGCTTTGCTTCCAGAAACACAGAAACAGCCATCTACAACTTCAGCAGTAATAAGATACTCTCTGCGCATGTGTTTACCGGCTATAAACAGTAAAAGGGACGGAATTTGAAATTATCAACCGCTTTGCTTTGCGTTCAATTTGCGCCTAAAGGATAGAAAGTTTAATCTCCCGCGTTTTCGTTTGACCCTTTGTAGTTTTGACGTATTTGTGTTCCACGAGTGTTTAAGATAGGTATTTATATTATTTTTTTCTTCGTTTCCTCTACCTCAGCAGTAGAGTATTTTAATTTACTTAAACGCTCTCAACCTACACACATGCAGGCATACGTACACACATTCACAGAGGATGCCAAAAATTGTATACACACTTCAAGTGAATTCACACAGACAGAAAATGATGAGCTCTAAATCATCTTAGACTTTTACAGTTACAACAGTTGCTCAAAATGCCCACTATCAGCGTTGATACACTTCTGAGTACGTTGAACTACTGAATGAGCAACGTTTGCGAAAGTGTCCCCAGCGATTGCAGGACATGCCGTTTCAATTTCTTCCCGAAGTGCTGTCAGTGTAGCTGGTTTTCTATGGTATACAACATCCTTAAGAATTCTCCATAGGTAGAAGTCCAACGGAGTTAGATCAGGAGAACGCGGTGGAAACTCAATCGGACCTCTTCGTCCTATCCAGTGCCTTGGAAGATCACCAAGGTACGCACGTATATCTCGGTGGTAATGTGGTGATGCACCATCACGCTGGAAGTAAAATTACTCATTTCTATAGGGTGTATGAATGGCGGGTAAGACGAATGTACTTATCATGTTCAGGTACATTGAGCCAGTTACTGTTCCTTCAAAAAAGAATGGTCCAATTAGACCCCTAGATGACAACCCATACCAAACATTAATTAAAGGTAAACTAACAGCCCTTTCCAAAATAACATGTGGATTGTTTGCACATAAGTAGACACAGTTGTGCCGGTTAACAGTTCCGTTCAACTTAAAGTGTGCCTCATCGGACCAAACAACTTACAGTACCGCATTCTCCGATCAGGACCATCTTCATTTAAGGCAGGCAAAAGTTTTGGGATGAAAACTTTCAACTTTGCTGTTTTAATAATAAGACGTTTCCTGGTTCTGCTAATTCCAGTCTCACGTGCATATTCCTTTGTAGATTTCTGCGGTGAGTGCTCAAAACGTTCCAAAACCATAGCCAAGGACGCGGGGCTTGTTGCTGTGCGAGGTCTCCCAGATCTGCCCTTGTGAACATCGCATGCGGTGCCATGAGTCTCAAATTTATCTCGAATGCGTTGGCGGTTCCGTTCTGTACACACGTCTCCATTGGCTTTGAACTTCAACAACATTCTCGGTTTTCCAATACCACTTTAAAATTGTTTTCCGCTTTCAAACGATAATCTTGGCTCCATTTTGTTGTAGCAATGCTAGTATAACGTAATGTGAGTCACATCTGTTTACAGAACATCATACGATAATCCTGGCTTCATTTGTTCATTGATTTATCTGTCACGTAACAACACTATCATATTGTATGTGAGTCACATCTGTTTACAGAACATCATACTACACATTACTGTTGTTTTTCGGTCCAACTTTGAAATATGTTAAATAAATATTTAATGTGAAAGTGTATATATTTTTGGTACAAGAGAGACATTCGAGTAATATTCCACCTAAGGAACTAAATCAGATGCGCACGGTGGGTATGAAATCTCACTATTGGATAACTGTATAGACAATGTCTCATAAGTAATGTTCATTTTTAAGCAAAAGTTTATATAAAATATTTTGACAAGAATTTAACTGAACTAATGATTTAAAGGTCATTAGATCCCTATAGTTTTGAGCGACCTTTCAGCGAGGTTAGTTATCCTAAGGCGGTACCAGCTTCAAAGAATTCGGCGATATCCACTTCCAGAGCTTCCAACATTTTGGAAATTGTAAAAGTACCTTATATATACAAGGGCTATTCTGAAAGTTTTGAGAATGAAAGCAGTAAAAGTTTTAAAAATGTGATCTGATTATTGCATTCCTTCAAAATATTCTCCACTGTAGTCTATATAATGTCTTATCCTTCAAACCATTTTAGAACACAAATATTTTTTTTTTTTTTAATTTTTTGAGGAATGGAATAAAGTAGCACGAACCAGACCTGGACTGTAGGGAGGATATAAGCAAATGTTTGACTCATGTCGAAATTGAGTTGTTTCCAGTGCAGTGTGGGCAGAGGCGTTGTCATGGTGAAACAGGATTTCACGCACACCATTTTTAGTACACTGAAGACTTGAGGCGTAACAAACACTTTTTGAGATTGAGAGGTAAACCTTTTGCTACAAGTTTTAATGTGTGTATCACAGAAAAGATTTCGTTGCATGTATGGGGTACCTGACTGTGTATTTCAAAATCGGGGGCTTACAAACACTCAGGTTTTTTGCTGTGCTGGGATAATTAATGACATTGTTGTTTATCAGGACGGGCGGCATATTTTGAGTTGATTTTACGTAGTGACGTTTATGCCCCACGACTATAGCCTATGATTAAAGTGAATTCACTTTTAGTCCAATTTTTTGGCTCCAAAGGGAGATGGAAGTCAGAAATTCTCTTTACGGAATTTATCCCCCCCCCCATCGAATAATTAGGAACATCTACAATAATCTTAACAATACATATGCCACAGTATTCATGAAAAAAAAGACGCGGTTTACAGATGAAACTATTTACCATCCTGGCCATATAGCTGCTCATAGCAGTCTTTCCGGATGGCAAAACCGAGAGATCTGAGATACGATTTGCTCCAGCGTCCTACCCTCATAATTGGCTTTCTCTTGACTTTCATCCGCTCCTAAAGTTCGAGTTTTTTTTCACTGGTCAGCTATAGTGGAGTAAGTTGCAAATCTTTCGGAAAATTACTTTAGAGATGACATAATACCATTTGAGCATCCTTAGGACAAATAAATTGACATTAAGGGAAATTAAATAAAAACAATTTGTACCCTTATGTTTATAAATATTGACTTTTCAAAATGTCAGAACAGTAAGGAATTGCAATAATTCAGGAATTTACTTTGGTTAAAATAGGCGGGCAAGAAGGCACTTAAAATACTGAAAGTAAACAATTATTAAACGTGAAAATAGAGAGTAATATCATCCATTATTAATTAAAATAGCTATTAAAGATACTTAATAATTTATTTATAAATTAATTAAAATACTTAAACTTACACTCCCTGGTTACAAGCAACAAGAAGATGTTTTTTCAAAGTATCAGCTGTCACAGTCAGCCGCTTGTCAGAGAGAACGTTTTTCATCATGGAAAAAGAACGTTCTACTTACACTGAAGTAATTGGAGCATATTTAAAATAAGCTATTTCGCAAGGACTCGTTTCATTTTCAACAGAACATCATGGAAAGGTTGATCAAGACAAAGCAAAATAGTTTTAATAGTCCTGGGGAATGAGCAAAAGATGCGCTTTGGTTTCTGGTCGAGTTCATTTTCCGTTTGTGCGTTTATAGGGGAATCAGGTTAGTATCTCTCGTACTTCGGTAATGAACACATTGTAGGGATGATTTATTGCACTTGTTACATCCATGTAGCATATTTCGCGCAGATCGATAAAAGGTTATTCGCCAGGACTATTCAAAACTACAACACTTCCCTCGTCCTCTATATTTCCTGGTACATGCCCCAGGTAACCGTTTGCTGCTTTCACTAATGAAGGTTCTGCTATTTAATGAGCATACGAGAAAGTTTTTGACTGCTTGAAAAGAAATAAATCCGTAACAAGATTCTCAATAGATATTCTTGTAAGGTGAACATGCCATTTAATCTTTATAGCTTTTTCACTTCGACATATTGAAACTATCTATGTGCTTTATAAAAACGTAAAAAATTGCAGGTAAAATCCATTACAAAAAAATTTAAACCTTAAAATATGCAACAGAAGTCAAAAAGGCAAAAATGTGGCAAAATAAGAATTGGCCTTAGCAACTCCGAATGTACGAAAAAAGATTCGTTTTAGTCTGACTCTTAAATTTATCCACCAAATACAAAAAGCATTTTGCCTAACTTCTGAGCTGTGGTAATCACTAAGTTGGTATAGCAGAGGCTAGAGGTACCAGTTTTACCTTTGAGAGAATTTGTAAGAAATCTTTAAAGAATTTTCTTCGCGAGCTTAAGTCATTTATCAAACTTAACTACACTCTAAATCATTTATCTTTAATAATATGCTAATGCGACTTACTTTGTAATTAAAATAGGTATACATAATAAAAAGTGTTAATATGAATCTGCAATATTTTAGCTTTAAAAGGTTTACTTAATGATACCACATTTGAAGGCTAAGCGACTGTAGCACATATACCAGTTAAGTTAAAAAAAAGTATTAGGTTATTGCGTAATGTACACGCAACACTAGTTTTCGCTGTTTTCACACCTGTAAGAGGTGTACAAGTTAAGACATGTTCAGTTCCGTGTACGGCAAAATGAAGCTGACACGCGGCTCTAAAAATTTATTTTCGTCTCAACAGAGCGTCAGCTGAGGCCAGTGCAATGTTACGGGGGCCTATGGAAGAGTTAATTCTTCCCTATAGCACCGCTAGAGGATGGTTTAAACTTTTTCAAGAAGGCAAAGGAATGTGGATCCGGTGAAAAAAATTAACACCGCTGCCGTCATTGTGACAGCAGATCATCGAATAACATTCAGAAGACTTTCAGAAATTCAGAGTTGGTAGCCACTGAGACTATTTGTGCACAGTGGGTTCCAAGACTGATATTCGCGAGCAGGTTTACATGCTATACCGGAAATGTTATGGTCATCCCATTTTTCGATATTCAAGAAATTGCTTACCAGTATGTTGTACCTGTACACACAACTGTAATTGGGCAATACTACTGAGATGTCCTTGCAAGACCACATTTCCGTGCAAAAGGCCTGGATGCTGCACCACGATAATGCTGAATATGTAACAAAAATCAATGTGAAGTGTTTCCGTCATCATCCTTACAGTCCAGAATTAGCCCCGTATGAATTTTTGCTTGTTCCTAAATTGAATAAAGACCTTCGTGGGAGGTATTTTCCATCGCCAGAAGCAGCGGTGAAAGCTGCGGAGCTGGTTCTGAAAGACATGTCAAGAAATGGTTTCCAGCTTGTCTTTGAGGATTGGCAGAAACCCTGCAACAGACGCAATTGCAATCAAGGCGACTACTTTAAGAAAGGTTGTAAAAAAAAAAGTATTGCACAGCCCTCGTATGTTAAAATTAACTCGAGATAGGATCCAAATTACAGGATGCCCATTTCGTATTCCACATTGAATTCCTGTGCAGGCAGCATTTAAATGGAATATGGGCTTTAATTAAACTCAAAAAACCCGATGCTATCCCAAGTAAATTATATTTTTTGTCAATACGTCGCTTAATAAATGTAATAGAAAAATTGATACCCTTGTAATGAAACACGAGGAGCAAATGGAATTGATGGGTCTACACAGAATCGTGTTCATTGAAAACATCATTTGGGAGGGGGGGACAAATCGATGGGAATTTCTGGCGCGTTCAGGTGTATTTTAGCCTCAGATGGTAGGTATCCCTAAATTAGCAATATACGCCACTTCAAAGGAAAAGTACCGCCACACAGGTGTACCAACGTTTTATGCAGAAGCTACACCTGTTCCTTGAGAGATGTTTCGTCCAAAATGTTACATTAGTTTGTTAGTATGCTTGGATTTTAATGTTTCAAACTGATAAATGTTATGTAGTTTATTGTGCTGAATTTAAAAAAAGATTTTTAGTGATTTTTTCTGCTATCACGTTAGGGTTCCAAAAAAATAGCGGGAGTCCTTTTTATCATTACAGTAAAAAGTTAAAACTTAAACAAAATAATTCACTGTGCTATGTACCAACTTGCAGAGTTTTACCTATTTGTGAGAGTGGCGCTGACATAACCATACAACAGTTTTCTTAATTATTTTAAAAGATTTTACTTCTATAATTTTATGAAAGGAGATGCTGAAATTAACTATCTTTCGTTATTCATAAGTTTTTGGTACCTCTTTAAAAGACATCCATCCCTCATTGTAGTTATTATTAATTAATTCCTGGCGGATATTTTGCTTCAATTATTTCAGGGTATGTGGGTTTGTCTTGTATATGGTATTTTTTTCATTTACTCAGAGATGTCTACAAAAATATAACTAACTTAGCTGGACCTTAAGCTACAAAATCTGCACAAGTGCAAGTTTAAAATTGCATAGTCACTGTTGCACAGTATGTTGAGTTCGGTCCTGTGTCAATAGCTGGTGAAAAATTACGAAAGTTTCTAAAGAAAAGTTTAGAATTCTACATTTTCACATACTATAAGCAGGTGAAAGAGAGAAAAAATATCCACAAGGACTTGATAGCTGTTCATGGAGATCAAGTTTATTTATTTGATACCATTGCAAGATGGATTCCATCATTTAAAAAAGGGCGAGAGACTTTGAAAGACAACCCTCACTCTGGCCGCCCTCAGGAAGCTGTGAACGAGAGAATAATTCAAAGAGTGAAAAACTTGGATTAGGAAAATGACATATTACTGTTAAAACATTAAGTATGGAAGTGGGTATCAGGTTGGCAGCATTGACAGTATACTCCATGATCATTTAAAGCCGAGAAAAATCTGTGCAAAATGGGTTCCACATTCCCTAACCAATGAAGAGAAGAAGAGGAGAAAGGAATGTGCAAGGAAACTGCTGAGCATGTTCTAAACGTTTGACAGATATATGCACTGGTGATGAAAGTTGGTTTTATTACTATATCGCCCAAATAAAGCTCAGACCTGCGTGTGGGTAAATGGGAATAACTCAATAGTTTCGTTGTCTCTGTGTGTCCGAATTAATGACAATGAATGGAGAATACTATGGCAATTATATTGTGGATCCTTCATTTGAAGAGCGGAGACGGTGGTGCCCAAAAACAGGAACTTCAAGGTTGTTGTTTTTAAACGCCTTTCTCCTCACAGAACGGCTGCAAATTTGTGTGTATTATTTATTAGCTAAAATGAAACGATACATAAACGCGTCCGTATTCTGAAAGTGCATTTTAAGTAAGGTGAATGATGTGCAGAGGTCGTTCGAAGACTTCTTGTAACTTTTGGTACACGAAACGCGACTAAAGCGTCAACAGTGTAGAGACTGGTAAGGAAATTTGAAATAGGATTGACAGAGAACATCATATCACCTGAACGTTCTCGACTACCGGTCGGTCGTGGTGGTCTAGTAGTAACCACACTTTCCTCGCAGACTCAAGATCATGGGTTCAACTCCGGACATGGTCAATGGATTATTTTTTCGCGCGTAAAAATCCTAAGTAAGGTTTCCGAAGGGAAGTAAAGCGTGGGCCCAGATTCGTAGATTTACCACGAAAAAGAACCTCTAGTCTGAAAGAAGAGGCCCCTGAGCAAAATGTATCGCCCCTGAATGGGGTGCTGATGACCTGAGATGTTAAAGAGCATCCGTAAATAAACCGAATCAATAATATGCACTCGTAGAATGTTGCCTTGTCAGACAGAGCGTTGCTAAGAGCCCAATGAAGTTAGCAACGAATTTTAACGAAAGATCTGCATATGCATCCTTTTAAGATCGAACTTAACACAAGAGCTGAAGCCGAGGGAATATTTTATATCTCTCGCAAGGGCGATCAAAACTAGTCACCAAGGTCATGTTATTTGACAGTGAATGAATGACACCATGTGACTATTTTTGTAGAGTTGCGTAAAATCCTGTGTTTATGCGGACAATTCATGAACCATCCCTCACCTCAAGGCAGGAATTAGGCGTGTCATGGGTGAAATTTAGCCAGAACTTTGCATTTAAAGTATTTGAAAAGTTTGCCAACAGAATGAAGGTGTGGAGGATATTTACTTGATGTTTTGTTTCACGTTTAATGATATTGTTTGTGGTTCATTATGACGTAATATTAGTACTTTGTAATAAAAGATGTGTTTTATAATTAAAACAAAAATTGCGTTCATTATGGGACACTTTATATGTGTGAGAGAGGGGTGGGCAGTGTGTGTATCTTGATATCCCATAACAGACATTTAAACGGTCATTTAAATATTATTGCAGATTTTTCACGCAAACTTATGTGTCCATTTAAAACATATATTTGTTTTTTTTTTTTTTTTATTGTAGTATTTTTTCTTTCTTTTATTGGGCTATAGTTGCCCTGCCTAGCAAATAGTGTCGTGCAGACTTGCAGAATGCTATTTAAAATATCATATGCCAGTCCATGAGGTAGGTAGGCTGGTCTGATTTGTTAACAGCTGCTAACGAAGCGACGGTCAGTAATAAATAAGTTTAAAAGGTTTGAAGCTCTCCTGGTGTTGGAAATGAATAAGGTTTTTCATTTTCTGGACTGTTTCCCAAGTTTTCGACCATCTCGAATATTTGATCTTCCTCGGGGCTTTTCGGTCATGCTCAACGGCTGGCCGTCTGTGACTACGCCTCCAGGGGACACCTTCGGAAGGAAGGGGATGAGTGATACATACCTTTTTACCTATATCGAGACCTGCATTTCCAAATTTCATCTTTTTCTTTTTTCTCAAAATACATAATAACTTTACAAGATTAAGTGTATAAATATATAAACAAAAATATAGTTTAAATAAAAATTAAACATTTCGCTAGTAGAAAAAACTAAATTAAATTACAAATCTACTGGAAGTGAATAAACATAACCAATAGCTGGTAGCCTAGCTATATCTACCTAAACTAAAAATGTTCCGTTCTCACTCTATCTACAGAAATCATACCTGCTTACATCTTCCATCTCAATCTTCTTCTATATACTTTCACTACCCTATCTCTTCTTCTGTTTCTTCATATCGCCGTTTCTTCTCTATTTTCTTCTACCTCCTGTCTGTTATTTGACTTTTCTGTTTCTCTTTCCTTAGTCAACCAAATTCCTCTTGCAATTTTCATAATTTTTCATTTTCACCTTTATAGATAAACATCTTATCCTTCCTTCCCATTCTCCTCTTTCGGTTGTAATCCAAAGCGATTGCCGTGTGTTATACGTTTAAGCATCTTCCTCTCCTTCTTCGCCTTCATCTTCTCCTCTAACATTCTCTTTCCGTTGATTTAATAAAAGTTGTCTTGTATAATATTTATTCATGTTAAATTATTTGTAGTTTGGAATTGTCTTTGTACACATATGCGTTCTTACTTATTATCTGTTCTAGTGGCATCACCTCTTCCCGTGCTAGATGACTTATTTTGATTGCAGCCTGATCAAGGTATTTATATAGGACCTTATTTCTAAGTATGTGAGCCATCTCATGGCTACTTAATCACGTGTTCTGGATAGGTGTACGTGCTCTGGGGTGAGAGAGACACCGGGCAGACGGGTGGTGTGGCATGGATATATATACACAATGGTTCCAGATAGAACACCTCAAGGCCGGCCAAGTCCCCCCTTCAAGTAGTTGGCCGCTTTCAGACCATTATTCAAGCAACCGTCACAATAAACCAGTATTTTTCACTTTATATAAGTCATAAGTCATGGCAACTATTTTTTTTTTTCCCTAGCAACAACGGACAACACGAAAAATCTAAGATATGTGATTGAAAGTGTATGAAATGTACTTTTGAATGAAGACACCATATAGTGTATGTGAGCAGAGCTGCGTCTCTCAGCATGTCCCGAAATTACTTTGGTGTGCGACAATGGTCAACAATGTAGTTCGCGAAGAGTGAACAACATCTCCGCTGCAGGAATCCCGTAAAGCCATACAACGGTACAGAAAGCCCTGGGTGCGCGTCCCTGCTCTATCGAGGTGAATTTCTTCCTGAAAGATTTCTTCGCCAGATTGACGCGACACCCACTTTGCAAACATTTTTCCTATGTTCAGATGTTCCTATAAAATGCAGTGCACTTGTTTCGCCGGAATTCATGTTTGCTCTTCTAATTATGCCATTCCTTGTATGCGGACACAGGACGTCTACTGCGCGGCAGATCCTCAGTCTACATTCTCCCTCTTTGAAGGCCTCTGTCCATCTCGTCTGTTCGAAGGGCAGGGCACACGCACCCAGTGCTTCCTGTGGTATTCTCGTGTATTCCTAACGCGGAGAAATACTATTTTCATATACGCACGTTCGTAACCCAGATTTCTAATAACTGTCGCTCACCAAGGGAAATTTGGGACGCATCTGGTGGCTTCATTCGAAAATACATTCCATACACTTTCAATTGTATATCTTAGTTTTTTTTTGTGCTGTCACCTGTTCGCGAGTAAAAAAAAATAGACTGCCGTGACATGAATTATCATATATGATGGAACCAACGGAATGAAATGAGGTGAAATCGTAATTAAATTGAAAAATTTTAGAAAGAAAAGATTATTATCGACATTCGCACAAACGAACAGAAGAAATCACGAAAAAACACAACGTTAAGATACATGACCCCAAGGGATTTGAATTCGGAACCTCCCGAATAGGAATCCCCAAATGTTATCGCTTGTAATGTGTAGTATATAAAAGTATATAATTACATACTTACAGATTATATTTTATCCTACTGCAATGTGCTTATTTGCAATTGTATAAAACGACGAGAAGCTGTAATTTAATTGTGTTTTCAAAAGAATCCGAATAACAAAGTGCACAATCGCTGAGAGTTTAGCAAACAATTCCACTCGGTTACCAGGTAACTGTTGTGTGGGAAGGTTCAATAAATACTGAGCGAATATTTTCTGTTGGACGAGTATTTATCTCCTTTCATAATCTACTGACAAATATCCTCCAAATCCGGACAAAATTAAACAATCCACATTAAAAATGGTTTTCCTACATAACTCTAAAGCAAGAATCAAAACACAAAAAATTCGGCTCACAGTCTGGATTTGAACCACGGATCTTAAGCCATCCATGGCGACACTTTGACTAAATGAGCTGCAAAATTGAAACCAGGACCTCTCTCATCTTAATCTACATTTTCCGGTCATCCCCCTGAAGGTGGAGAACGGTAGCTAAATTCGTGAAAGAAGGCAGATGACATGGTTTCGAAAAGTTGTAAAATCTGGGATGGAATCCTTGGCAATGCAAAATAAGACATATAAATATCATTGAACGTGGAAATTGAAACTTAATATACCCCGATATTACTTAAGGGGAGGTTGTACATTTAAAATTCATGGAAGGAACGTAATAGAGGACACACACAAGAAAATTTTCGTTCTTAAACAGAACTATCGATGATATACAATACAAATCAACTTAAATAGGCGCACGGGTCCAAAGACATGTGCTTTTGCTTGATATGATTGATTTGGCGCAATATATTACATTATATATATATACAATAAACATATATATTCAACAATAAAACTCAAACAAGTAAATACAAATAAAAAATAAGTAATACCAGAAGAATTGTTTTTAAAAACGTTAAAAATACATATAAAATATAAAGAAACGCCATTATGTTTGATACACAGCTGGATTCATCAATTTGCCCCCCCCCAACCCCTCCCCGAATATCAACATTTTCCGACCTGAGCTCTCTCACTTACATCAGAAATTTACTAACCTCTCTTCTCCTCCCTTGCCTGCCAGCAAAGCTCTGCATGACCATCGCCCTCTGTTCTATGCTGTAAAGGAGTGTGGTAGATACTTTTGTATTGTTTTCTTTTATGTTTATTTTATTTAGGTATTTTAAAATATACTATATATTGCTTCTTTTTATGATTATTTATTAATTTAATTATATGTGTTGTTTGTGTTTTAATAAATAAGTATTGATTTGTGTAATTTCATGTATTTCTTCATGTAGTGGTTCCAGTGTGCGGTCTCGGAATACATGCAACGATGAATGAGCTAAATTTATAAAAAAAAATTGTAAATAAATAAATACACCACCACCACTACTATCGCCACGGGCGGCCGAGGTTGTTAAGACACGGGCTCGTGAGCGTGAGGTCTGGGATTCGAATCCCTCCAGGACTGTCCTCCCTGACAGGTTTTCCTCAGTGTTCATAACTGGCAACCCTAGACTTGGGCCTGAAATATTTTCTTCCTTAAAAAAAATCCTTTGCCAATATATCATTTCATTTCATGTATCACCGATGTTCGCCGCCTGTGGTGCCTCGATGGTGAAAACGGACATTAAACACCATGCACCAACCACCACCACTATTACCATTCCTACTACCTACTACTACTATACTACTACCATCACCACTACCATCAAGTCGGTCCTGGTGGCGTAGTGGTTACCATACTTGCCTCCTAAACCCAAGATCGCGGGTTCGAACCCGGCCAGGATCGATGGATTTTTCCGGGTGTAAAAATCCTAAGTAGGGCTTCCTTCGGAAGAGAAGTAAAGCCGTGGGTCCCGTGTCGTACATTTACGGCAAGAAAAAGAACCTCAAGCCTGAAAGAGAGGCCTTTGAGCAAAATTTGTCCGCCGTTTCACGATCTGAATTGAATGGGTCGCTGATGACATGAGATGTTTAAGAGCGTCCGTAACTAAATCAATTATAAAAAAACTATCATCACCACTACCACTAGTACTCTACTATACTGCCACCGCCGCCACCACCACTACTACTTCTCCCTCCATTCTTCCGTACCTTCACATTCAAGCAGAACATGTGTCCATAATTTATCATTAATCATCCACCATGCTTTAAGTCTATGATTGGAATAAGTTACCTGAAGTAATCTTTGAGAGCTGTGTTCTAACAGTTAAACAATTTAAGACACACTTGGATAATTATAATAGATAATTATAATAGATTATAATTTATAATTGACTTGAGTTTAATTAGCCTGAAATTTAATTCATTAAGCTGAAATATATGTAATCACTAATTAGGTTAAAATGTATTTACCTGAAGCAGTTTTCTCTGCCCCCACAAGGGCTGCAAAAATTCAAAAAGTTTGTACCTCCTCAAAATGTACAAAAAAGTCGATTTTATACAGAAGATTTCCCTATTACTGAAGCGAGTCAGAGAAGACTACGAGATCTGTTCAGTAAAGAACTATCATAACTTTATTTGACATCATAGTTCTGACAACGGCAGTCCCCGCTGAACACAACATACCTGTCCCTGTATTCAAAGAATGCTGAAAACATTGTTTTGACAGGACTTCAGAACTCCTCCGCAGCGTTCGTCACTGTTTTTGGTGATGGAAAATACCTCCCACGAAAGTGTTTCTTCAATTTTGCGAAAGTAAACAAATTAACAACGGGGCTAAATCTGAGCTGCTATAGGGAGATTTGATTTTTGTGAGATATTCAGCAACATTTGCGACAGTGCAGTATTGTGGTGTAGCTTCAAGAAAACGTGGCCTTGCAGAGTTTTCAGGATCACTATGCCTAGTTGCAGTTATGAGTGCAGGTACCACCATTGCTTAAATATTTTAATGTTGATGAACGTTCACCCAGAGCTTTGGATTTGCCCTCAGGAACGAAGTTTCATCACGAAAGAAATTCGGCATATTGCCGTAACATCATCTTCAAAAACTGCGCGCGAATGTAGTTTTAGTTACCAACGCACAAAGTGAAGTTTTCGCAATTTCTGAAAAGGTTAGTCATGCTCTTCCATGATCCTCTCTGACAATGACGGCAGCGGCGTTTTCTACCGTTAGAGCACAAACTGAGTGTAGAGTACACCTTTCTTTGAAATAGATGGCCTCCCCTCTTTAAAAATATCTTCGAGCTGTGCTTTAGGGAAGAACATACACCTCCTGTAAAATTTGCATAGGTCTCAGATGAAGATTTGTTAAGACGAAAGCAAAATTTCACAGCAGCGTATTGTTCGTCTCATATCAAGTTCATTTTGCTGTGCGCCGAACTGAACACGTCTCAATTTGCACACCTCTTCCAGAAGGGAAGCGAAACTGGCAACAAATAAACGAGTATGCATTAAGATAGCAAAAAGCTCTAAAGTTATATTTTAGCGCAAGAAACTATGCCTGTAAAAATTATTTATGGGAACTGTGATTAATCTCTGTTCCTCTGTTTTTACAGTTTTTAGGTAATGTACGAGATAATTTATAATATTAAATTAAATTGAAAATGGAATGTATATTAAACTATATAATTTTCAAAATTGTGAAACTTTAATACGATTCCCTTCTCCACTTAAATGCTACCAATTGTCATATGATAGTACAGTGCGTTCAGTAATGCTTTCCTCCGCGGCCGTATGTTTTTCATATGAGTGAGCCCCCACTAATTTATCGCGCCGTGGTTGAGGTAGTAAGCCTGCTTGCTTACTTGTTGACCTTATGATGTTGCAGCCGGAGCGCAGCTGTTCTCGTGTCTGTGTTCTATTGTCGATTTCTTAATACTACAAAATACTAAAATGTATTATTCTTCGTGTGTTTACAATGGCACAACTTGTCTTTATGTAGATGCTATTCATATGTGTTAGGGGATGGGGAAAAAATCATATTTGTTGTACCATTTTAATGTTTGGAAACGTCAGTTTATTTTCATGTGAGTTTCATTAATGTTTCTTGGTTATAAGTGTTTTTGGTAACATTTTCATTATTTCACTATAGAAAGCCTCCCCCACCGCTTTTTGCGAGCACTCGTTCAGTTAAAAGCCTGTATCTCAGGAACTGTTTGCTCTAGAAGGCTGTTGGTTTGTCTTGAATGATAGAAAAGCTATATTTCAGAAATAGGCAGCTTTTGTTCCCATGATATCATTCAGTTTTTTTTTTTTTGTAAAGAATGTGGAGGGTTTTAGCTGATATTTCCCGCAAAAATTTCTATAAAAACATTTTTGTTGTATCTATTGAAAAACTACATTTTTTGCATAAGTTTCCGTTTTTTATATGATTTGTATAAATTATCACTTTGAAATTTTTACACTTATTCATGATACTATTGTTATGAATGTGTATCTACTATGATAGAACTAGGGCAAAATGGAACAATGTAAAAAAAAAATCAAATGTTGGGGGGATAGAAAAAAAGGGAAGCAATAGAAAATATTTTATAATTTGCTTCAGTGTCATGGTATAGGTATAGTAGTGACAATAGATCAATTATGTGCATGTGTATACTGTAAAATTTTCATTTTATTAGTTTAAATGTCCTTGAGAAAATGGGAACTGAAGTTGGTAAATTTCTTTTAAGCGTATAGGCGATTCTGTTACTTTATGAACACTAACGCCCCCCCTCCCCCAGAAAACTGACAGCGAGCTTATCATGCATTTTTTCAACAGGACTCTGCCACTGCTCATATTGCGAAAAATTCCATGAGAGCAATTCACAATGCGTTTCCACAAGACAGAGTTATTGGCAAATATTTGTGGTCCTGTTAGAGCCCCCGATTTAACAGCCTGCGATTATTCTTTGGTACATTTAAAAATTCCGTGTACTGGATGAACCAGCACACCATACAAGAACTCAAAGATAATATTCGTCAGAAAACTGTCCGGATTTCTCAAAATGAACTACAGAGCGAATAATTTACTAAAGAGATGCCAAAAATGTGTGGAGAATGGAGGCGGACAATTTCAACACAGCGTTTGAAAATTTTATAAGTGATGGCTCTCTTAAATTAGTTTGTGTTTTGTATGGCTAACCACGGGGAGGAAGATGGTCGCCCATAGGCAAAACACTCGGGGGGGGGGGGAACAAATCTGATCGCACGGTACAGCAAAATTATCGAGTGGCCTTCCTATCAAACTTATTTAATTTAACACTGACGAGATACGAGATTTTATAACTCTCTAGTTACATTTCTATTACCATTTCCAGTTCTAGAGACAGTGCGGCATTGCATTGTATTCTTGTGTTCAATATCCTTACAAAGCCTTTTGCCTTAAACCGCTTCGATGCATCACCAAATAGAACAAAAACCGAAAGCTTTTTTGTTTTCCCCTCCCTTTATCCTTTCCGAAATGGTGCCAACAAAATCAAAAAAAAAAAAAAAAAAAAAAAGTCCCTGTATACAGTCAGGTATACGAAAAGGCTTTATGAAGTAAACAAATGTGTGCTAAAAGATTTCCTTTTCTGCATTCATTTTTTTTTTTTTGTACCTGTATGAACACGTGTAAATAAATAGCAGCCGTTTTCATTTCTCACAAAAGAACGAAAATAAAACGCAGGGGAAAAAAAATTTTCCGCTGCGTCGCATACCTTGCGATTGTGCAAACAAGAACAGCTTTCTCTCTGTCTGTCCGCCTGTTTGTGTTGCATGCAAATCTTCCTTCCTACTGGAAACAAAACAAAACACAAACGTACTTAAGAAACACTATAATCAGAGGAGGCTTTTGTCGCGAGCGTGGAAACCCACTCTTGACTTGAAAAACTTTCGTACAGGTGACTTCATTTATAATAAAACCAGCATTTCAATTTCTCATGTGCTTCCACCCCTAACAGAAAGAAAATGCGAGAGAATAAGAAAATGAAGTCAATATATTCGTCGCTTCTTCTTCATTCTTTATATCTCGTTCATAGCTCCCCTTTTGTATCATTCATCCTTGTTAACGTTCTTTCCTCTGCACAAATGCAGTCTCATGTTTTTAAAAAATATCATACCTTCCATTCAAGCTGCCAACTTTAGAAAAAGAAAGGGGAAAAAAAGGCAGATATTTCTAGTTGGAATTTTTCAAGCAAAAACAGCAAATCGCAAGCTGTTTAACAAACGAAAAGAAGAAGAAGAAAAAGGCACTAGTAGAACTATTTAAAGTTTTGGTATTGCTCAGTACAATAAAGAGTGATAAATGTTTTCTATAAATCTTCACAAGGTAATATCTATCACAAGGGGGTTTGAGTTTGCCAATAAATTCACGAACGTATTGAGTTAATTTATCTAGAAAGCTCAAGCAAATGATATTTATTAGGATTATTTCACGAATAAAATAATAATTTAAATATAAGTACCCCTAAACTGGGCTTACAAAGCGGTAATGATTGTATATTTATATTGTGGATACTTAACCTTTTTAAGCCATCTGGCAATAGACGAACGTCAATTGTTACTAATGCCAAAAGAGAAGAGCCAAATACGGGTTTTTGACTATTTCATGAATAGAATTAAAATTTAAATAATATATATTTGGAACTCGGGCATAATAGAATATTAAAAACTATTATATTTATTTATGAATACCTACATATTCAGAAACCGCGAGACTTAAACAAACGAAAATCGACTATTGCAATAGCTAACTTTCGATTTACTAATACCAACTGAAAAAAACAAACTTTATAAAACTTTACTTTTCTGAACAACTTGTTGATTACAATTTATGGCTGCTTAAGCTGAAATTATTATATAATTTACAAAATTATTTCAGACTGTTTGGAAAAATACGCGAAAACAATTGCTTGAATGAATATGTAATAAATTAACTAGAAATGTAAGATTTGCGTGCCCAAGAATTATATTGGGGGAGGAGTCGGTTGGCTACACTGACCAGCACTTCGCGCAGTAAAGATATTTGGTAAAAACTTTTCGATAATTTCACTGCACTGTAGTTTCATCGTCTTCAATTGTTTCATTTCTTTGGTTGATTTTATGATTACGTCACATAAATGTCCGTAATACAACAGTGTTCCTTAATTCATTTCCTTTCATTATTTATGAGATCTGCTCAAAAAATATTGGACATTTCAAAATTCTACGCCAAAGAAATGTAGCCAAATGAGGTTGGTAGCACTGATTAGCTCTGATTTTGGCAAGACGTCTCCATTTTGCCACGCAGCGTTATCTTTACCGCCACTGATGTCCGAGGTCTTTAAGGCGCGAACTCGTGAGCTGGAAGTCTGGGGTTCGAATTCCATAGGACCCTTCTCCCTGACTGAGGTTTTTTCCAGGTTTTCCTCAGTCCTCATAAATGCCAAATGCCGGGGAGCTACCCTAAATTTAGACCGGAAACGCTTCCTTACTTTAAATAAAATCCTGTCCCAATATATCATTTCATCTCATGTACCATCAGTGTCACCGCCTTTGGTGCCTCAGTAGTGAAAACGGGCGTTAAACATTATTAAAAAAGATATTATCTTATTTCAGTCGAGTTGCACGCTACTTTTTTGCAACAGTGTTGTGATTGTCCTACAATTATTGAGATGGCATGACATCATATGCAGCGCATTGCAAAACATTTTGCGTGAAACCTCGTAAATCCTTCACCGAGACTCAAAAGTAGCTGGAGGTCCATAGTTGATGACCTGCCTCCCAGAGACCCATTGACGTCAACTGACGACACACATGTGGCGAGAATTTATGACATTATCCATTTAAATCGGCACATGACCAAAATTCCCAAAGCGTGTAATATATTTCTGTGGGGTCGTGAAACATAAAAGGTTGTTATGCATCGTGTTGCATCAAAGTTTTTCCCTCGGCGAGCTTTTGGATCGCTTTAATGAATAGAATAATTACAGGTGATGAAACATGAGTCTATTGCTGCAAATATTAAGGCTGAAATTCAGTCATCACTTTTCACAATGGGTTGAAAAATCTTCTCCAAGATCCATAAATTCTCGCCACGTCAGGTCAAAAGTCAAAGTGTTGTTGACGGATTTCTTCATAGTTTAAATTTATTCACCAAGAAATTCTGACGGAGTGACATTTATGTTGCTTATATTAGATATTTTTTCTTTCATGGGACTGCAAGCATTCGGCCGCAGTTGACTGAGCTCTCCTCTCATTCCCGCGCCTTAAAGTCGACCGGGGAGCTGAAGGGGAGGACAGTGCGATTTTAACTCTATAAAGTACGGATGTATCCTTGTGTATTGTGTGACAGTGTATTATTTATGTTAATATGACTCAATTGAGGTATTATATTCCTCAAAAAGTATTTACAGGCGTACAGAATCAGCTCGCGATGTACGAAGATTGTTTCAAGACAATCTGATATTCAACTTCCAAGTCGAAGGTCAATTCACAGATCAATAAATACATTCCATGAAACATGAAGTATTTTTGATAAAAAGCGCACACAGTCACATAAAGTATGCCCACAGAAGATAGTTACATAGGATTGCATATGCTCTGGAACAGTCCTTTAAAAAAATCACTTGAACCTCTTTCTTACCAAACGGAAATTTCCTATCCATATGTTCGAATGACTGCAAAGTTACTGAAATAAAAATTTAATAAAATTACTGTGGTGCAACAGCTTAAACCGGGTGATCCTGCATCCAAAAGTAGATTTTGTAAATGGATATTGATAGTATGCAAGACGGAGAAATTGACCCTAATTATATTTTTAGCTTCGAATCTTAGTTGCACCCAGGTATATTAATTCACTAAATAACAAATACTAGAGTTCAGAAAAACTTAACCTGCTTCAAGAGGAACTCCTGTATGATCAAAGATAGGGGCATGGTGTGCCATTAGTGGCGACAGAATAATAGACACTATTTAAAAAAAAAATAAAAAAAAGCAACGAATAGTTGTAGGTATGTACAGAATATTTTGCAGCCACTCTTTTTTTTTTTTTTGGGTCGGTCCTGGTGGTGTAGTGGTAACCATACTTGCCTCTTAAACCCTAAGATCGCGGGTTCAAACCCGGCTAGAATTTATGGGTTTATTCGGGAGGAAGCCATACTTAGGATTTTTACGGCCGAAAAAAATCTACCGATCCTGGCCGCGTTCGAACCTGCGATCTTGGGTTTAGTATGGTCACCACTACACCACCAGGACCGATAGAGACTGCAGAGGGTAATGGCTAATTTCATAAGCCGTTACGCGTGGGGAGGTCCCCCTAAGGGAAAATCACCCATTAATGCAAAGATGTCCTCAGACGTCTCCAAGAAAGCGTGGAAAGGAAGAGACCTGAACCGTGAAATGGCTGGGTGGACGAACATTCACATCAAGTGATGAGATTGAGGCTCAGAGAGACGCTTATTTTTCACAGTTGGACAAATCATATGTTACTGAGAGTATTTAAAAGTTGGTAAGTTGATAGACTAAATGCATTGGTTACAAGGTGATTATTTTAAGGGGAAAAACATTTCTTTTAAATCGTTTTCTTGATCAGTCCAAGAACTTTTAGAACTCCCCTCGTATATGGAAAATTAAAATAGTCTGGAGAGAGAAATTTAAAAGTATGTGTAATATATTTTTAAAACATGGAAATGTACTTTATGCTAATACATTTTTGCCCAGGAATATTTCAAAGAGGCACTAGGGGTAGTTATGATTTTGACCCGTTCTGTACTTATAAAGAACTGTCTGGAATATTAGTCAAGATTTCTGTGGGGAAAGGAAACCGAGCGAAACTAATAAAGAGTGAGTTATAGTGCAATATAAGCACACTTGTGTTAAAGGTGAGAAAAATTGGGTAGGGTCGTACTGGAGTAGGCCCGACTGTATTGATTACTAGTGGGGAGACAGTTGAAGAGCGGATCTACACTGCGCAACACACTTGTGCCTTCTTTGCGAATGACGAACACAGGTTTATCGATGAATGGCACATAACAGGAATATTATCGTCAAAATTGTTTTATAAGAGTGTGCCAAAAGTCATAACCAACCTCTTGTTACTTAGTAGTATTGTGGGAATCTCTAGAAAACATTTTACTGTCCGCCAAGCCATTTACGAAAAATAAGAGAAAGATATATACGAGCAAAATAGAGTTGGCCCTTCTAAACCCAAGATCGCGGGTTCAATTCTTACTAGGATCGATGGATTTTTTCGGGCGTAAAATTCCTAAGTATGGCTTCCTTCGGAAGGGAAATAAAGCCGTGGATCCCATGTCAAACATTTACGGCACGAAAAAGAACCTCAAGCCTGAAAAAAAAGAAACCTCTGAGCAAAATTTGTCGGCCGTTTCACGCCCTGAATTGAATGGGACGCTGATGACCTGAGATGTTAAAGAGCTTCTGAAAATGAACCAAAATATATAAATATCTCTACGAAATTCAAAAAATAATTTAAGAAAAGACAGCGGCGTTCAAAAAAAGGTTTACAATCCAAATTAGAAGAGGGTAGAACGAACTACAAATACAAAATAGGCAATAAGAAAGATAAACAGAGAAAACGGGGAGAAATATTTAATTACGACATTACGGGAAAGTGTAGACGAAAGGAAGAAACGACAAATAATGCAGAAAAAGTAGATTAATGATTTAGATCCCATATAGTTACAAGAATTAGGCGAAAATTTAAAAGTATATAAGAATAAAAATTCTCCCGGAGATGATAATATAAACATAGAAAAAATAAAAATTGTAATTATAGAAATAAAATTCTGCTTTCTCAAAAATTTTAATTATAAAATATCTAAAGAATGAGACCAAGTAACCCAAATATCCGAAAAAGGAAATCAAGTTGATTGCAATGATTATCGAGGAATTTGCTTGCCCCTTGGTTTATAAGATATACTCTAAAATAAATCCAAAGAATGAATAAAATAAACGAGGCGATACTAAAGGAGAAACCATTCGGGTCTAGAAAAAATGACGTTCTTGCGCGGAATGCATGTTTGTAATTCAGCAATGATAGAGAACAGAAGAAAATACAGGGTGTACACAAATGATTATAGCCGTTTTAAATTTATATTTTTCTTTGTGATATACAACATAAATTGAAGAAAAACTGTGGAAGTTGCCGTTAACCCAAATTATAAATATTCAATATGGGAGCCATTTGTGACACGGCATAGAGTCAGCCGTTGTCCATTTATTGCCAATTTTTTTTAACAAGGAAGTGAAGAAACAAAAGGAATGGTTCATTGGCGGAAATTGGGGTGGGAATAAAGGGTAATGGGGTTCCACATGACCAACCCCGTTAGTAGAAAGCGGTACTGCATTGCACATCAAAGTCAATGCTGGCAGCCCCCATGGCCGAGACCCTGATGGCTTGCCAGTGGCTCGGAGGGAAAGGTAGGAGGAGGGTTTAGAAGTGAGAACATGTATCAGCTTTAATCATCAGTTTTTGAAATAATGCTGGTTGGTCGTCACGGTGGACGCAATCATGTTTGGTGAGTTGACCTCGTGCGGGCCATGTGGCGACCGCGCTCTGGGGTTCAGTCTTCGGAGTTGGTGGCGAATCGAATGAATTTTGGCGTGGGCTATGTGCAGGTCGGTCAGTGTGGCGGCAAGGCTATTGAGGTGGTCGGCGTCTATGGCCGTCATGTTGTCCTGTATGCTTTTCTTGATGCTGTCCGGGTGGAGGTATCAAGTTCGGTGACGGTTGTCGAGTTGTTGAGTCACATCCTGGAATGCTCTGGGGATCTGTTGCATTCTGAACAGTCCGTGGTCGGTGGTGTGCTGAGTTGCCACACCGGTCACACCAATTGCTGCAATAATTCTCCGTCTCAACTCAGGTACGTCTGCAGGCAGCGGTGACGTGTATACTTGATCTTTGTGTACCCCCACAAGAAAAATTCACAGACGGGTGAGATCTGGGGACCTTGGAGGCCAGCTGAGAAAAGTCAAATCGTCCGAACCATGAGACGATAGGGAAATTTTCCTTTCAACCATTCCCACACATTGTTTAGGAAGTGAGGGGTAGGGCCTTCTTGTTGCCAAATTATGATCCTGTTGTTTTGTTGACGTTGTAGATGAGAAAACAGTCAATTCTGGAGCCTGTCTGGGTAAATAAATACAGTAACTTTTTTCCATGAAAAAAAGGGCCATAGATTTGTTGACGAGATATTGCACTGAAAATGTTCCATTTCGGTGAATTCCGCACATGCTCTACACTTTCCCGTGGATTCTCCAACCCCCAGATGTGAACATTGGGTTTGTTCATTTTTCCATTAAGATGAAATATGCACTCTTCACTATTTTGTGGGTGATGCAGTAAATATTTCTAGCATTGCATTACTAGACCAAGTCATAAATGAATGGTAACAAACTTCAGATAAACGTTTTAAAATAAATATTATCAACTTAGATACAACACTTTTTCGGCATGACTAAGTTATACTTGCTACAACCGAGAACGACATCAGTATGTCACCGTGAAATTAGATAGGAAAATAACACATCACAAATGTTTCGCATATAAAAACTATAAACAAAGACATTCCAGGGGAAAGGGCATAATAGATGTAAAATAGTGCTTGAAGATTCAACTGTCATCTTGTTAACTCTAGTAATCACAACAGTTAGTGTCTCGCTTCTTCTTCCTCTCCTTCTCCTTTCTCCATCTTTGTACGCGACAAAATTATTGAAGAACAAGTGGAATTCTAACACTACGTTTATCAACTTTTTAACTAAAAATAATTAACATTTACATGCAGTATATGCCTATATTTTATATGATCAAGTATTACAGAGATAAAGAGAAGACCCCGTGACCTTTATTCTTGCCAGGGTAAATAAATAAATAAATATTATACTAAAATGCAATTTAAAATCGTGCATTTCTCGCGCTGAAAGAACCTAGGGTGTGTAAACTTGAATATATGCCTTGATAGGATCAGTTATTTACTTTCAGTTTGACAAGGTTCGTTATGCAAATTAATCTTAGAATCAAGTATATATAATATCATTAATTTGCACTATGTGTTAATTTACAGACCACCGGTCATGAACAATGTAGATATACATACACACACACACACGTGTGTGTGTGCGTGTGTGAAACACTAATATAAAAATTTTTCTTACTTTTTTACTTTCCACCTATATATATATATATATATATATATATATATATATATATACATTAATTGAAAGTAATAATAAAGGTAGATAAGGATTAAACGCTTAGAAAAAGTCACACTTGAAATTGCTATATTTCGAACTACTACGCGAGTTCTTCAATGGCAAGAAGACAAGTGAAGGTGATAAAAGTAAATATTGAGTATCGAAGGTAACGTTATGCATGGAAACAGATGAAACTAGAAATGAGAGTGGGGGAGGGGGGTAGATGTCATGGTATAAGGTGTAATAAACAATTTCTTTTAGAAAACACAGATAAAGTAAGAAATAAAATTAAAAGAATAATAGATAAATAGTAAAGAAGTCAAAAGCAAAACACGCAAAAGCAAATTAAGCTTAATAAGCCAAGTTAAAAGCAACACCAGAGGTGCAAACAATATAAATGAAAAATAAAAATAAAGCAACACTATTAACAATGTAACAAATTAACAGTAATAATAAAGGTATATACTAGTTTCATCTGTTTCCATGCTTAACGTTACCTTCGATATTCAATATTTACTTTCATCACCTTCATTTGTCTTCTTACCATAGGAGAACTCCAGTAGTTCGAAATATAGCAATTTCAAGTGTGCCTTTATTTAAGTGTTTTATCCTTATCTACCTTTATTATTACTGTTAATTTGTTACATTGTTAATAGTGATGCTTTATTTTTATTTTTCATTATATATATATATCATTATATATACATATATATATGTATATATTATGAATGCCCTGAATTCAAATATGTTTATAATTTTCCTCTATCGGGCTAGATTTTTAAACAAAACCACATCAAATGTAATAACGTACTTATATTTTTTATGAAAAATTATTAAGCTTTAAGACATATAGCTAATGCAAAACCGTTTTATAGGTTTCATGTTAACTTAAATATTAATGAATATATTAAAAAAAGAGATATGTTTCAATAATCATTCATTTCCAAACTTTTTTCACTATTAGGTGGAAGAAAACTCAATTTTTTTCAAAGTTCTGATATGTTCTTCACTAATGTCCCTTTTGAAACACCAAAAGTAATCATTTACACATCCCAATGGTCTTGATACTGGGTTTCCATTGTTTTAATGTCTTTTTGAAATCGCTCACCTTGTCACTCATTGCACCAAGATTCGCAAGAAAGCAATCAATATGGCCGTTGAGATAAAGCCTTTAACGTTCATTCTACGCCCTAAGATTTCGAAAATATTGTAACATTTCATCTCAAATTTCTTTATAGTTCTCAATTTCTTGTTGCCAAAAAATTTTACTGTCACTTTTTAATATGCCAACCATGCTGACTTCGCTAACTCGGACATCGACTGAGGAAAGGTTTCATCCTGCATAAGCTCACGAATCTGGGGTACAGAGAAAATACCTGCTGCTATCTTAGCTTCAGTTTTCTGTGGTAGCTTTGTAACAAGAACGTTGAAACAATCACTATCCTTATTCAGAGCGGTAACAAATTCTTCATCAGGCCTAACCTTGGTGAAGGAAGGGCACTTGAAGAAGAAACCAATGGTTCATACTTCACTGTTTTTCTTCAGGCACTTTTTTTAATAGTGTTTAACGCCCGTTTTACTACTGAGACACCACAGGCGGTGACACTGATGATACATGAGATAAAATGATATATTGGGAAAGGATTTTTTTTTAAGGAAGGAAACGGTTTAGGGTACCTTCCCGGCATTTGTCATTTATGAGGATTGAGGAAAACCTGGAAAAAATTTCAGACAGGTAGGACAGTCCTGGCGGGATTCGAACCCCAGACCTCTCGCTCACGACTCCGCGCCTTAACAACCTCGGCCACGTACGGCGGTTCCTCTAGGAACTAAATTGCTCCTTTGTAGCCAATTTTTTTTTTCTGGTCCAACGCTCTGATTTAGCCCTACTGTCCCCTTCACAATGTGAATAATTTATTATCTGTTTAAATCTGTCAGAGTGTTTATTTTAGTACCTGCTCATTAATAAAAAGAATATCAAGTTCTGGAAAAACGTGGCCAGGTGAGACGAAACCAACGCTGGTTTGAGAGATTCCATACGGTAAGGAAACAGAAAATATGAACAGTTTTCATTCAGCAAAAATTATGAAGACCAGTGTAATTTGTGAGACCACACTCCGTATCAAAACAAAGTTGGTAACCTTGAGATGCTATAAAAATGTTATTGCATTGAGTTTGAGTGCCTCGTGTTAAAATAACTACTTTTATGTGAGCTGCATTTTTAGTTGTATTTCGTGTAAAATGGACATGGAAAGTTTTACTAATTACCACTTTTAAACTTAACTCAGTGGGCGTTACAATGAATGTAAAAATATTAAATGCCACTGGGTGAAGTGAAGTCAGTAATTTAAGGTTTGGAGGCGTCCGTTAATTTAAATGGTTTTACTTGGGTAGCCCATACAATGCTTCAAGTCAAGTCAGAAGACTAAACAAGGTAGCAGCGGTTCTTTATGAGTTGGGGATACGCTGCCCACGTGAGGGAGTGGATTGAAGCGATGAGCAGTGCCGCACTGGCTGTGCTCTCGGCAATTCGTTTGTGTACCATTATACTGTTCCTCTATTTATTAATAATTTATTTCCAGTTGTTTTAATTTTAACAATTGTGGGTTTCAGTGTGCTTGTCTTGGTGTTTAAGTGAGCACAATACTATGCGCGCAGTCAGTGCTCCCACCCGAATTTTCCCTTTGAAATCTCGACTAGATAATGGCTGCGGAGCGACTTTTCGATGGCCCTTTACAAAGGCTACCGCTAGAATCACTGATTTATACCATCTTTTCAAATATGTTTTATTTTTTAAGGTACTTGTTTTAAGTCGACAAGCATTCTCTTATATGTTATTGATCATTATTTTAGCATCATAAATGAATTAAAATGTGAAAAATCGTTTTGATGAAAATATTCCAAATATTTATATAATATTCCATTAGTCTTCTTTGCTACGTTCTGACCGCCATGGGTGGCCGAGATCGTTAAGGCGCGGACTCGTGAGCGGGAGGTCTGTAATTCGAATCCCGCAAGGACCGTCCTTCCTGACTGAGGTTTTTTCCACGTTTTCATCACTCGTCATAAATGGCAAATGCCGAGGAGCTACACTAAATTTAGGCCTGGAACTTTCCTTCCTTAAGAATAAATCCTTTCCCAATTTATCATTTCATCTCATGTATCATCAGTGTCACCGCCAGTAATTCATCAGTAGTAAAAACAGGCGTTAAACACTATTTATTTTTCATTTTGCTGCGTTCTGTTTGTAATTCACAGTCATTTTAAATTATTCCCCATTGCAATTAAGTTATTTAAATACATTGACTAGATTTTTACATAGTACCGTCATTCTATCGCGGAACAAGGGAGCCTTTTATTTGAGAGATTTAGTTAGGTCAGAGGGGCAAGTAGGATGCTCATCGATTGGCGCGGAACTAAGGCTATACTTGGACGTGAATGTGCCAATAATTTGTTCAAGGACCTCGTTTTTCCACGTATGGAGTTCTTTAACGTGCCATAAATACACAAAAGGGAACCCATGGTTTGAATTCCCTCCCAGAGGACGCACTGAAAAAATCCATGAACCTCGATCGGGTTTGAACCATAAACCTGCGATTCAGAGGAGAACACACTATCTCTATATCACCGAGGCTGACTATTTAGATTCATTAGTTACACATTATATTATTACACATTTAAATTTAGAAAATTTAAAACAGAAACTATAACATTGTATCAATTTTTAAAACAGTGAAACGGGGCAATATATATTTAATTTGTTTTACAAATGGAAACGCATGTAATAGTGTTATAAAAGGAACAGAATTGAGGAATTTCGCAACATTTAATGATTATAAAATCACTAATACATCCTTTAAGAAGAAAAACACAGATAAATATACTTTGTCAGCCAGGGGTACAAAACCCTTAATAGACTATAGAATAGTAAACGAAAATCTAAAGAACTTAATTAAAGATATAACAGTGTGTAGAAGGCTAGAACTATATACATATCACTCCCTTGGTTATCTTGGAAAACTATATATTGAATAAATGGAAAGACAGCAAAATAAATAAAATTCAATAGAATATCAAAGAAAGGAAATATTCAAAATACATCTATTACAGGATGAAAGTATGCAAAATGTATTCCAATATAGGGATGACATAGAAATTAATGGAAGTTAATACCGAAAATTATTAAATAAGGAACACCAAAACACAAAAAAGCATTATATTGCAAACACCAAGAGGCACTTGGTAACAAATAGAAATATAAAAGAAACAAAGGCCCCACATACGAATGAGAAATATAGACAGCAGCAAAACGTAAAAAGAAGCATATGTTAAATATCTACAAATTCCCTAAGAAGAAATTAGAGAATATTATAAATTAAAAAGCAAAAATAAAAGACAGCCACTTAAATTCATGGAATAGATTTTTTGACAACATAGACCATGATATTTATGGAAGCCAAATTTAACTTGGAAAGTAATGAGGCACCTTAAATCAACAGAACGAGATAAAGCTAAATTATGATGCATCTCAAAAGTAGAATGAATATAATATTACAAAATATTATTATATAATGGCAATATAGAGGATTTGCAAAAAGAACAATAGGAAGAAAGCACAGTAGATTTAATAACAATAGAAGAATGCAAAATGTTAAAATTAAATATAGAACAGCTACAGGAACAGACAATATCACTGTGGAATTAATTACATATAATGGGTTGATATTACAACTAGGCCTAGTAAATTTGCTGAATATGTGTTGGAGAAAATTCCAAAAGAATGGCAGATAATTAAACTTTCTCAATATTTAAAAACGGACAAAGAAACGAATGTAAAAACTATAGAGCTTGTTAAATAATATAATGTATAAAATATATCATTACCTCCAGATTGAATATTTTATGTAATGTAAAAATTAATGACAAAGAAAGTGGATTTAGAACTGACAGATAATGATTTTAATAATGAAACAAAGTATACAAAAACGAAGAGAATATAACTTCAAAACGCATATAGCATTTGTTGACCTAAATTCTTTGATAGAATAAATGGCTTATTATTATAAAAATACTATGTCAAACAGTATATCCTATCATCTAATGAAAGTCATAAAAAACTATAATAATAGATATAAAAGTGTTGTCAGCAAAAGAAATAAAAACAAATTGTGGTCTGAAACAAGGCTTCAGTAATATTATTTTATATTTACGACATTCATAAAGAATGGAAAAGGACTGTACATTAGCATTAATTTTTGACAAGGAAGATCAACTACAAAAAGCAACAACAAAATAAATAAACAATGTAATATGATAATTTCAAAGACTAAAAACCAAAGTTATGGCGTTCCGAAGTGAATACTCAATAAGAACAAAAATTGTGATAGAAAAAAGAAACAATAGAACTAGTATCACATTTTCAATATTAAGATTGTGATATCACATATAAAGAAGATCAAGACGTTAATATAAAAACACAAAAGTTCAAACTGTGTGTGGAACAATTAGAAATACTTTGTAAAACAAAGCGAGAAAAGACACACATTTAAGATTCTGTACAACAATAGCATTGCCAGGTTTTTCTTATTTGCTTTTTATGGAAGTGAGGTCTATACTTTTTAAAAAAAAATGAAGAGAATTAAATTCAGGCGATAGAAAAGCGCTTTTCATAATAGACAAGAACGGGTAAAATACTTACAAAGAATAACAGAAAATAGAACACCAAAAAATATGCTGACATATAATGCCGTCAATTAATCCAAATGGAAGACAAAAAATTAGACACAATAATGTAAGATCGGAACAGACAGGACCTAATCCATGATGGAGGTTGAAGAATTACATGTCTAGCAATATGGGTAACCTTTCTACCGCCATCATACTTCTGCTTTAATATAGAACCGTAATGTATGTCCACATGCTGCTGAAATAGGGGTTAAGAACCAGGCAAGTAACAAATATTGCATATGGAAAAGAAGCAATTTCTGCTTGACAGTCTTTATAACGCAAGCAAAACTAATTTAGCATTTGTATTTGTTTAGTAGAGAAGTGAATACTTTTGCCCCATTTTACCACCCATTACATCTCTGTTAATAAACATAATAGATAGGCAGGCGAAGACACTTGAAATACTGAAAATGGTAAGTAATGTAATTAAAATAGGCATTTATAAAATATGTAAACAGAGAGTAACACCACTAATTATTAATGAAAATAGATATTTACGTTACAATTTTTATCACATAATCAAAGTACTTAATCTTACTTTTCTTTGTTACAAGCAACAGTAAGAGTTTTTTTTTTTTTTTTTTTGTATAGTAATCAACTGTCACTTGTTCTACTTGCCTTGAATATTTAAATCAACTATTTCGGAAGAACTCATACCAGTTACAACAGAACATTCATCTTTCAGAACATCATGGAAATGTTGATTCAAGACAAATTAAAGTAGTTTTGAATAGTCCTGGCGAATGATTAAAAGATGAGCAGTGGTTTCTGGTCGAGTTCATTTTCTGTTAATGAGTTTATAGGGGAATCAGGCTAGAGTCTCTCTTACTTCCGTACTGAACACATTGTAGGGACGGTTTATTGCACAGCTGTACCGCTCTCATCTTTCTCGCTTGCAATTGTTTGTTACATTTATGCAGCTGAGAAGTTACCCCAACACAAATTTTCTAGAATTGCCTCGAGCGATCGATACAAAGGTCATACGCCAGGACTATTCAAAACTACAGTACTTCCCTCATCGTCTCTATTTCCTGGTATTCCTAAGCCCGAGGTAACTGTGCATTCCTTTCAATAATGAAGGTTTTACTATTTAAAATGCTTAAGTGAATGGGTTGAGAAGAAAAAATTTGACTGCTCGAAAAGAAAGAAATATTTTACAAGTTTTTAATAGATATTTTTGTGAACATATCATTTAATTTTTCAGAGCTTCAATAACGATCTAAAAGTCAAACATACAAAATAAAAACTGGCCCTACCGACTCCAAATGTATGGATGCACGTTCATTTCTATCTGACTCTTAAATATATCCACCCAGGTGGAAAAGCTATTATGCCTAACTTCCGGGCTGTACTAATGGCTCTTTGAGATTATTTTATCATTGTGGTACATTTTTATACTGCGGAATGAGATAAAAGTCTCTGCAAATTGATATATATAATATATACAGCATAAAACCTTTCCTGATTTCGGCCAACTTATATCCCAATCTAATGCCCTGTATACAGTTGACCATAAAAGCTGTCAATATTTTCGCGATGCTCAAATTTCAAGTGTTGGTAACAATGAAATAAATTAGATGTTAATTTGGTAGGTTCAATTTTTCCTAGTGCTAGTCAAAATTCCGAGAAGCACAGTCAAATACGAACACCCCGCAAATTATAAGTGCTTCTATGGCCTATGAATTAAAGCGGGGAACAATGCAACCGGTGCGACGGGGAATATAAGCCAGAACTTTGGTGCTGATACTGTGAATGGGCGAAAAGGGCAAACATGGTGTCGTTAAGTTCCAATGGGGCAACAAAGTTAGGACGAGGCATGAATTGGAAGATCAACATCAATGTACAACGAGAATATCTATTTTCTTATTGGTGGTGGGGAAAGAAACAGTCGCTAGGTGCCAGATCAGGACCGTAAGGCGGATGAGCCATTAATTTAACTTATGAAGTGACTAAAAGTGCACTCCATTTCTGCAATTTGTCAGATGGAGGACGATACAATTTTGAGACCGTTCTGGAAGTATTTAAATACATAAAATTGAATGATATCTACTGCTGATTCTAGAATTAATAATAAAATTTGAATTGAGATAAGAACAGGGAAAAATAAAATGTTTATGCTTTTCTTGTATTACTTAATAATGATACACAATTGGTATAATACTGTCATTAGGAAATAGTGAAACATTGTGACATTAACTATATTTCTGCGCCCAGTGGAAAAGATGACATTAACAGAGCAACAAAAATATCAGAATCACCCACTTGCTAATACGTTGGCCTCTTTTGTTGGCATATCTTCGGAAAGATCCATTATGTAGATTTTTCCCCCTCTCCATAACTAGAGCCCAGCCTTTGGTCACTTTGGATACTGGTTAAGTGTTTGTCAGTTATAGAATTTTCGCTTTGAACGGAGAACATAGCCAAAATAGTTCAAGCTATAGCGCAGGTGATTTCCTTCTACTACCTGTAAGTGGATATATTGCCGCCAAGCAATACTCCATGAACAAGTTGCAGATTGTTTGGAACTTCTCTGTGTCTAAATGCAGGGATATAACAGTAAACTAATGTTTCTTGCCAAAAATAATATTTGACCAAGAATTTCCTCGAACCAATTTCAGCTTCTGGAAGTCATCGAGAACAAGCATTTCAGAACAAGATCATTATGGAGGAACCCCGAAATCTCGGCGTAAGTTTTGCGACAATCGTTTTTATCCACTTGACGCACAGTGTCAATATTTTCGTCACTGGTCCGTGATGCGGCTCAGGTCTTGCGGAAATCGTAACTACGCCCGTTTAAATTTCCGCTGGCCGAGGTCGTTAAGGCGCGGACTTGTGAAGGGGAGTTTGGGGTTCGTTTCCCTATAGAGCCGAACTCCCTGGCTGAAGTTTTTGTTAGGTTTTCTTCAGCCATCATGAATGGCAAATGCTGGGGAGGTACCCTATAGTAAAACCTAGAACATATTTTGTTATTTCATCTCATGTTTCATCAGTGTTCACCGCCTAAGTAGTTAAATAGGCGTTAAACACTATTCAAAAAGACGTCCTAAAGCATTTTGAAGGAGCTGGATGCATCGTTTTTGTGTCAATGACGATATGAAAGCATAAGCAATTATAGCTTGAAAGTCTAGTCGACATAAAACCGGTAATTTTGACAGAATGTTGACTTAAAATATAAATATGACCCAAGTGCTCATTATTTGATATTTATTCTTATTACTAAAAATGCTACACTTTTTAAAGTGCTTTTTATGCATTTTATTCTATCTTCCAAAAATTTAATTGAATGAGGTAACTTTTGCGTTTCGTCCTGTAACGAAGTTAATTATTTCACTAAACTCGCTCTGCAGTCAGTATTTTTCACGTAAGTCCAACACTGACTACAACGGCGGGAGGGTGAGGAAGGGAGGGAGGGAGGAAGGAAGGAAGGAAGGGTGTCGTTGCTAAAGTAGGAGTAAAGGAATGAGGATCGATGGATCTGGTTCCAGGGGGAGAGCAAATCTTCCCGCTGGTCTCTGGAGGGCCGTGAAGGGGTTCGGAGGGCAAGAGGTGTGGTGAGGAGATGGAGGGATTGAGGAGTCAGCAAGATGGAGGGAAAAGTATCTGGGAGGTGAACCACAGAGATGCTGCATCTGGACCAATAGGAGAGTTCCGCTGAAAAGTTTTACATGTTCAAATTTGTTAATTTTTCCAACTTTTATGAGGTGGGGATTGGCGTTTTGAAGTTTTGTGCACCCAAAACCTGCATGCTAAAAGTAAACATTTGAGCTGTTTTAATAGGTATTTTAGATGTTTATAACAAAACAACCTTTATTATTCTACATTATAAGGGATGTTTATTTCTTAAGCAGAATTTTCCATACGATAATGCCCTCCAAAATAAATTATAATTAGTTCATTATGTCTATTGTTTCAGTCGGTCCTGGTGGTGTAGTGGTAACCACACTTGCCTTCTAAACCCCAATATCGCGGGCTCAAACCCGGCCAGGGCCGATGGATTTTTTCGGGCGTAAAAATCCTAAGTATGGCTTACTTCGGAAGGGAAGTAAAGCCGTGGGTCCCGTGTCGTACATTTACGGCACGAAAAAGAACCACAAGCCTGAAAGAAGAGCCCCTGAGCAAAATTTGTTGACCGTTTCACGCCCTGCATAGAATGGGACGCTGATGACCTGAGATGTTAAAGAACGTCCGTAAATAAACCAAATCAGCAATCTATTGTTTCGAAAGGGTGAAAGTAGTTATCACGCAGCAAAAAGCAGCACAAGTATTTCTAATTTATGTCTACTCGATAACAAATTCTTCATTTAAAACTAAAACAGAATTTCAAAGAGAAAACAGCATATAGTGGATTGAGAAAAATAGGTTTTTTATTCGCTAGGATGTGCCTAGTCAGTGTCACCTTAGGTAAAAAATGCGATAAACAGAGAAATTTGGCAACAAGCAAGTGGAAACATTACGTCTTATAATGACATTGTAAGGGTGTATGACAATAAAACAATTGTTTAATCGTTGAATTATATCTTCTTCTTTTTTTTATTATTATTTTTTCATACATTGAGAGGCGAAAAAACAACATCCACGTTTTTAAATATTTTAATTATAATTCCAGTCGTTTTTTGAACATTAAATACTTTCCCAAACATTTTGCAACCACTCTTGTATTTATATCATTTTGAGGCTATAATTTCCTTTATTGTATGAATGCAAGTTAATCACATTGCATAATGATATTATTTTTACCTGTAGGTAACCCGACACACCTTTCAACACAGTGGCACTCTCAGAAGCGGGCGTTTCCTCCTCTGGCTTGTATCACAGCTTGCAACCTTGCGGGCATGCTGCGGAACAAGGTCCTTAGATTTTCTTGTGGTATGACCTCCCATTGCTCAGAAAGCATTTTACCTCATCATGTCCCAAACATGCTGAATGGGTACATTGATGACCAAAATACATTCTTTTGTGGTACAATATGAGGTGAATGCTTCCCTATATACACCGTCCAATCGCTGTTTTAATTTACTTTGGAGTAAGCCCTTCAGTTGTGAAGAACTTAATAACAGCTCGATACTCCATTTTGAACATGTCACAATCTTCTACACATAGCCTTCTTTAAGCAACTATATCTGAACAACTGAACATAGAGGAGCGGAAGTTACTGCTGAAATTTTTTACTTAACAGATAAGGTATAACACCATATAAGGGTTTTGTGAAGGCGATAATCCTTAACGGCGAGGCCGGAAACTTATGGACCTCCCTCGTAACACCTTGTTGCACAGAAACGAAACATCGCGGTTTATGGGTTCGTTGACTTAAGTAACGTTATCTAATTTATCTCAAAATTTGTCTGTCTAATTTTGGGACACACGGTATAGGCATTTTTAAAATTAGATATTACAGTTGATTGCAAAGCTTGGCAGAAAATATTCATGAAAAACAGCTTAAGTTAAATAAATGGAACTTAAAAGTGGGAGCAGATTGTATCTGGCTTTATAGGTTAGAAGCTGATGAGAAGGAAACAGACAAGTGTCAATGCATTAGAAGTTAAGAGCTTGTGAATATAAGTGACAGTTTGTTTACGTATGTAAATGTAAATAGCAATGTATCAGTGCAAATGATCTTAAGTGGGTTTTACGTTATGGTAATACGCTTAGTAAGTGGTCGCTTGAACTAGAAAATATATAAGTCGTTATACACATGTAAATGAAAGTGCGTGTAAATTAGGAGGCATTTAATGACGTATTATAAATTAAAAAATAATGCGGAATTTGTTAAATATAAGATAACTCCTAATAAACCCAAGTATTCTTCCATAATTATTTTATAGTTCATGAATATCTCCTTATATGCACCTTACTTCAATATTTTGATATCACTACGAAAAGCGGATTGATAAGTCTTGTAAAAAACATTTTTTTTTCTCCTGGAAAAACAAAAATTTATTTCTCCACTAATTTTCCTTGAAGGGATACATATTCAATTTTTTATTCCGACTGTGCAAAATAATCGTTTACAGCACAGATAGCCCTGTCCCATTGGGACTCATGTGCTGAGAAACGCTGGTTCTAAGCTATATAAAAAAACTGTGCTTTGCCACTGGTAGATATTAACGCTTTAATTCTCAGGCTCTACTTTTTCTCCAAGAAGGTGTGCAAAAAACCTCTCAGTAGCCAGGGTTGGTCATGTGAAAGCGGAATAAAGTTTCCTGCACAGGTGTAGCTGTCGACAGTAAGATAAAGTAGGCTGTAAATAAAGCAAGGTCCGAGGAGGCGAGGCAGTGCTCCACTGTAATATACTTGTTGGATGTGTCGCTGCATAATACTGCAATTCAGCCAGTCTCTCCTCATACCATGAAGCAGTCACTATTTGCACAAACTTGGCACAGTGAGAGTAAGATGTTGTGTTTATACGAGTGCAGACTCCTGCAAGAGCGGCACAAGGCATGGCAGCAATAAGTTTAGAGCTTTCAGGCGATTTAACTTGCGTGAATTTTGCAAGGTCTAGGATTCGTTCATCCTTTTCATAAACCCACAGCAATTGTTGAAACTTATTTTAAAATAAGAGTGTTTTATTCTCATTTTTTTCCATTATTAACTTTTTTCTTCTTGGAATTCGACAAAAATTAACTCTCTAACAACTTGATATCTTTAATTTACGTATTTCAGTTTGATTGTATTTATTTACGGACACTCTTCAATTCAGGTCGTAAAACGGCCAATAAATTTTGCTTAGATGCCTCTTCTTTCAAACTTGAGGTTCTTTTACGTGCCGTAAATCAACGATACAAGGATTCACCGC
This sequence comes from Metallyticus violacea, assembly GCA_030762175.1. NCBI lineage: Eukaryota > Metazoa > Arthropoda > Insecta > Mantodea > Metallyticidae > Metallyticus > Metallyticus violacea. The sequence continues at coordinate 15,999,121 of CM060835.1, read as the reverse complement.
CTTATTTCCGTTCGGAAGGATTTTACGCCCAAATATGCAATTAATAGTTTTAAGAATTTCAATATAAACATTTTATTGCTGAATTATGCTTTTAATCATTTCAACCATTAGTATTATATTTAAACTTAATATATCAAATTTACCTTCCTATATTTTTCTTAATCAAAATTGACAGTTAATATTCTATTTCATCACAATATTTTATATTTCCTACTTCATCTTACAGCAAAGAGCGCGAGGTTTGGGGTCCGAATCTCGTCAGGACTGTTATCCTGACTGAGGTTTTTCCAAGTTTTCCTCAGTCCTCATAAATGACAAATGCCGGGAAGGTATCCTAAACTTCCCTAGGCATTGAGCGCTTCCTTCCTTAAAAAAAAAAAAAAAAAAAAAAAAGCAGAGTCACAAATATCGGCGGTAGAAACACAAGAATGACACTCTAATAACTGTTAATTCTAATTCTATGTCAATTCCCAATCTGATATTTTTTTAGCTTATAATGTGTGGCGGTTCGTTCCTTAAACTTTGTTTTTCAACTTCTCTTGTAAATAAAACGCACATCTTTCTGTTGATTTCGTTTATTTATGGACGCTCTTTAACATCTCAGGTCTTCAGCGTCCCATTCAAATCAGGGCATGAAACGGACGACAAATTTTGCTCAGAGGTCTCTTCTTTCAGGCTTGAGGTTCTTTATCGTGCCGTAAATGTACGACACGGGACCCACGGCTTTACTTCCCTTCCGAAGAAAGCCATACTTAGGATTTTTGCGCCCGAAAAAATTCATCGGTCCTGGCCGAGTTCGAACCCGCGATCTTGGGTTTAGGAGGCAAGTATGGTTACCCCTACAGCAGCAGGGCCGACAAATCTTTCTGAATTTATAGTATTGTCAAAATATATAGCCCACATAACTCGCATATATGTATTTACTGCGCATCAAGTAAGACCATAGAATTTAAAATATGATTAGTGGCGTATTGGCTGCGAATTATTCATCGGAACCAAACTTTAATCACAATATTTGTACCATGAACAGCTTGTTATTGCATTTAAATTAAGAAAAGAGATGAAAACAATAGAGCTGAGCTCTATTTGGACGGCTAATCGGGGGGATAGAAACAGCGTATGAAGGAAGGTTAAGAATGCTTGAGGGATATGGATAGCTAGCAGACAATTGCGCAATGCAGAGAGATAGTTTCGCTTGAAGTACAATCAGGGCTAAAATCCCAAATGGGGGATGAAGCAGTACATCGAAAATGGGGTCAAACTCACTAGACATGAGTCTCTGTGGTTCAGGCAAGGAGCATGGCCAATGATTAAGATCACCGACGACTATGAACGGAGAATCTGCCACACATGTGAGCAGTGGAAACGAATGGAGGAGAATGTATCTACCACATTCCTTTACAGGATCGAAAACTTGTATGCAAGGAAGGAGAGGAGAGATTGGGTAAATTTCAAATGAAAGTGAGACACAGTTCAGGTATGAAAAAGCTTAAGAGAAGGACAGGGAGGAACAAAGTGATTGAATCCAACGGTGTGTCATTCATAACATGACTTCTTTTTATTTTTGTATATACATTTTATTTATATTTTATATATTTAATTGTATATTATTGTTGAATATATAATTTATAGTTTATTGTGTAATATTTCATATATCTTGTATTAAATCAAACATACCTAATATATTATAAAAGCACATGTGCCTCTTGAACTAATATTGTGTATGTTTACACAAAAATAAATACACCATCACCACCACTACTATTATTGCTGCGTACCATGCAAGGAAGCTGAGGAGAGATTAGGTAAATTTCTGATAAAAGTGAGACAGCTCAAATCTGAAGTGAGAGGGACAGGGTGGGGGAAACAAATTCAGTAATTCCAGTTGTATATATTAAGATTTTAAATTAGTTCTTTTAATTTAAATTATTTTAATTAATTCACTTTACTTTTATTCCAATTTTATTCATCATTATCTTCATCAATGACAGCATAACTTAGGCTAAACAGTCCGTTCCGGCGTTGCTCAAACAGGAGACCTTTTTTCAAAGGTCTTCCCTACAATCTGTTACCTTTGATTTGTTAAATTATTTAGTATCCATTCTAAATGGATGATTACCGCCACGGGTGGCCTAGGTCGTTAATAAATGGCAAATGCCGGGGAGATACCCTAAACTTAGTTCTAGAAAACTTTGCGCCTACTCCTTTCTAAATGTCTCATTTCACCTTATGTATCTACAGTGTCTACAGCCTCGGTAGTAAAAAATGTTAAACACCATTAATGTTTAAAAGGTTTATTGTTATTATAATTTTTTTCTGGTTGTGGTGATTGCAAATAGATTTAACTAGGAATTAAACTACCTTCAAAAATAAATTAAATCAAATCAAATTTAATATACAAAAAGTTAATTAATATTTTCAATAAAAAACAAAGCCATAAAGAAAAACAAAAATTAAATAAATAAATAAAATAGAGGATTTGTCCAATTTTTCTTTAGCTATGTATCTAACCTTCGATATTTTATATATGCAGACCTTGCGTATGTCTGTGTTTTTAATTTTGTCCATCAGTGTACAGTCTTTGTCATAGCTTGTATTCTACTTCTCTCCTTGCATCTAACTATACCTGTCTACTTTCGTACAGGAGGATTAGTACAGCTAATGTTTTGGTTTGGTTTTTATTCTAAAATTTCTTCCTAGTTCTTTTCGCCATTCCATATATAGATTGAAATTTCGATAACTTTCAAGAAATATTATCGTCTTTTTCGTAACTTGTCTTAGGTAGCAAAAATGTGACACCTGTTCAATGGATTTCACATTTATATTTATTATTTTAGGTTTTACTACGGGTTTTCCTTTAAATGCCATAACTTCAGTCTTCTGAATAAATATTTGGCAATTATATTTTTAGATTTTTTAATATCATTTTCATTTTCAGCTAATATTACAAGATCGTCTGCAAGCATTGTAGTATGTAAGCTAATGTGTTTACTAATTGAAATTCTTAAATATTAAATTAAACTATTTATGAAACATATATAATTATATAGAGTATGTAAGTTATATATATATATATCATTTATAAAGCAACTATATATAATATTTTATATTATATATGGTTTGTTATAAAATATCTATCTAATATGTTATATCAAAAAGACCCAGTGTTTGGACCCGTGGTCATGATACAGTTTTATCGCCCCACCGAGTTTCTCGTCATGCAATACGGTTTCGTTTGTAAAATTGAGTATTTCTGTACTCCAGTGCATTTTTTTCCCCTCGAAACATGATTACGTAAATGGACGCATGCTTCACCAGTAAAGAATATTAACCGTGGATCAATGATTTTTATCATTAACGCTCCATTACATCCAATTACAGAAATTTACCCCAATATCAGGATTACCTGCCTGCAATTCGTGGACAACAGTGATCTTGTGTGCTTTAAACTTTACATTTTCTGAATGTGTATGAACACTTTTCAAAAGCATATAGATGTAGTGGGATGTTTCCTGTCAAATGACACGTCTTTATTTTCATTGTTAATCTACAGAGCTTCCATAATATCTCCTTACCGATCGCATGAGCTTTTGCGTACCGGCAGCTGGACAGACCATAGCCCGCTGCACCTATTCTTCGAATACCCTTGTTAAAAATGTGTATAAAATCTTACCTTATAGCAAATACTGGAAATGCCGTCTTTCCTCAGCTAAACAGACACTGTACCGGGTAAACACATTCTCGTTGATACGATTTAGTTCGATCATTGATTTCGTTTGATGTTTTCCTTAAGTTTTTCCAATGTATGAATGAATTTGTGTCTTCCAATTTTTAATTTTACACATAGATATGTTTTTAACATATAAATACAACCAATTTCATGAAATTTTCACAAATAAACATGTTAAAATCAAAGTAAATAGCTTACAAGGGAACGTAGGCTTCCAGGGCCGGAATGACAGATATCTCTAGTTATATTTAAACAATTTACATTTACATTTTTCAATAAATTTCAAACTCATTACTATTAAAACTTTTAAATTTCCTCACTTGTTCACCCTGATTTTATGCAGTTGCGTTCCTTACATACCCCATTACAATTAACCCCAGGTGAGTATGTAATGGCGATAGATATTCACTCCTAGAGAGTGTAAATGTCAACATTGTTGTTTCCATTTATATTGCCGCCTTCCATTACCTTTTTTGTCTCACCTTGCCTATGTACTTTCCCAGTTCGTTAATATTTTCGTCTGGTTTTAAATTTAAAATTCTTCTGCCTCTTATTCCATTTGGTAATTTTTCCCAATTTTGTAATAGATACTGTTCCCTGCAAAACTTGGTTTGCTTGCATTCTAATTTACAATGCCAGGTATTATCTGGTCTTCACAAATAGGACATATTCCCTTAATATACATCCATTTCTTATCCCACTTAAATATATTACTCCTGTTCTAAATCATGCCAGTCCTTCCCTTCCTGTCTTATCAAAGGTTTCAACGCATATTTCTTTTCCCCACTCATTTTTGGTGTGCTATATAATTTCAGAGACTTTTTCACATTAAGATTAGCCCCATGCTTCCTGTTTTTCAATATCCTCAATTCTTATTTTTATCTCTTTCCAAAATCCTTTTCCCTTTCTTTACCATATTCGTCCCATGCCCACTTCTTGTAGAATATTTTGGATTTCTTCCAATGTAAGAGGATTTGTTTTGTACAATTTGTCCTTTGGCTACATACAAATAAAAATCATAGACTCTTAGTTGAGGGAAAACTAAGCACTCTCTCTTCAAACACTTCGGACTCCTGTGCTGTGTGAGCAGTGGTGGAATCTTGTTGAAACTACCCATACGATTTTTCCTCTTCTGCAGCTGATTAAAAGATTGGGGTCAAAATATCATTTCGGTACCTCTTTCCATTTACTGTGCGCTCTTAAAAATCTTATACGTCTTGCACAAATTGTACACCAATTATAAAGAGGTATTTCTTGTAAAAATTTCCATTTTTCAGAATACCAATAGCGATTGTTAGAGTGTTCACGCAACCATTATGGTGGAATCGTTCCTAGTTTGAAAAGAACACAAGCTGTGTGTTGATTAACCCTTCATTTCTAATGAAAGAAACCACTCACAACAACGCACTCCTGCTATGGATCACCTCGTAGACAGTGAACACGTATACACTTGTAATATTTCAGTTTTAACAATTTTGTTGCTGTACTTGTAGAAGAAACTGAAATCCCAAATTGTTAGCATTGATTTTGTTGGCGAACGTTCAAAATTTGCGCCAAATTTATCGAATTCATGTTATGTTAAATATGAATCTCTTCATCATAAATTCCAGTACTGAAAGGAGGCAATTGCTCAAGGAGCTTGTATGACATTACACACAAATATCCTTTGTTCCAAATTCGTTATTTTGCCATCTTCGCGAACGAATGTAGAACTGTGACTTCTCAGAAACTTAAGCACAGGTTAATGGAAACGACAACCGGCCTTAGATGAGGCGCAATACCCACTAAGAGCGGTAAGCTCCTATTCTGGAAGCCCGGTAGCTGCAAGAACCCGAATGAACTACTAACCCGGCAGCTGCTGTAAAATGGGCTACAAAATCATGAAATGCCCTTTAATTCTAATCTTGGAAATCGGGTTTCACGGTAACGTACCTACCACCTTCTTTTATCAACATACAAACACTTTGAAATTTCTTCTGTAGCCGATTATGCCATATGGGGGGCATTTAAAAAGTTTTGCAAGTGCCGCTTTAAAGTCCAAAGTACTCTCCATCTCTCTCCACATACATACACAGTTGTAGACGGTGCAGTCACTTGTCAAAAGCACTACGGTACTCGGAATGAGGTGTTGTCAACAGAGCTGAATTTATAGCTTCAGCAAGGTCCAGTACTAAAAGGTTTCCCAGTAATACAAGATTTTAAGTGAAAAAAAAAAAAAAAACAGAAGTCGCACGGTGCAAGATCTGGGCTGTAGGGGAGTGCTCAAGCACTTGGACTTCGGCGACTTCCAGTTTGCTCCATTTTGCAGCTGTTCTGTGAGGAGAGAGATTGCCGTGCAAAAGCAACAGCCTTGTCTTTGGATGTCGTCGCCTCAACTCTTCAAATAAAGGGTCCAAAATATAAGTGATAGTATTCTCCATTCATTATCAATCTTTCTGGCACACAGTCAACCACTAATGGTGCTTCATAGTTGAAGAAATACAGTGAAAATTCTCTTCCAAGAACCAAAATCTTATCGAAGAGCAGCTGGTGTTGGGTCATTCTCATTTACCCATACGCAGTTCTGAGCTTTATTTGGGGTGATATAGAAATAAAACCAGCTTTCATTATCAGTGCATACTTCTATCAAATGTTTAGGATCATTTGGTAGAAACATGCTCAGCAGTTTTCTTGCACATTCCTTTCTCCTCTTCTTACCATTGGTTAGGGAATTTTTCTCTGCTTAAAATGATCATTGAGTATACTGCAAACACTCCTATGCTTAGCATTTCCACAGTAATGTTTCCATTTTGTTTTACCAATACCTCACCCTTTAAATTTTTTTCTCGTTTACAGCTTCCCGAGGCAAGTAAAAGCGAAGCTTATTTCTCTCTCTCTCTCTCTCTCTCTCTCTCTCTCTCTCTCTCTCTCTCTCTCTCTCTCTCTGTCTTCCTCAAAAGACCGAATTCTTTTTGCAATGGTATCAAATGAAATATTTGGTTTTTTTCGCTGTTTCTCATAGCTTATAGCGTGTGAAAATGTAGTATCCAAAGTTTTCTATACAAATATTCATGATTTTTCACCAGTTATTGACACAGGGCTGATTTTTTTATTTGTTTTATTTAAGGACGCTCTTTAACGTCTCAAGTCATCAGCGTCCCATTCAATTCAGAGCGTGAAACGGCCGACAAATTTTGCTCAGAGGCCTCTTCTTTCAGGCTTGAGGTTCTTTATCGTGCCGTAAATGTACGACACAGGACTCACGGCTTTAATTCCCTTCCGAAGGAAGCCATACTTAGGATTTTTACGCCCAAAAATCCATAAATCCTGGCCGTAATCGAACCTTGGACCACCAGGACCGACACAGGACTGAACTCAACATTATTTTTAGATTAAAAACTGAATTTCGGAAAAAAAAAAAAAGCTGTATACATTTGTTTCATGACATTTACTCAAAATGTTTAAATCTTGTTAATCAAATACTGTTTAGCAGTACTATACATACTTTTTAGGTATTGTTTGACATATACTTTGTTCCAATGTAGTCCATACGACACCGGATAAGCCTCGGTTGTACCCTACAGGATCGTATCCAAGGTAACATCAGCTGTTATTGAATTTGTTTCCAAGTAACAAAACTCATTTACGGGCTCTTTGTTCTTTTCTCCCCCTCTGTATAGCTCTCGTATTAATTTTCCGGAATCCTCAAATGTAGAAACGAAACTAATTACATGAAACTGATTCCGACAAAGTTAACAATAATAATAACAAACCGTCCTATCCCCCCCCCCCGCAACTTTTTATTGTGGATAAAAGGATTTCAACCTGGGTGTATCCTCGCTAGCTTGAGAAATATTTACGAATTTCCAGCCGAAAACATTCTCCAATAGACTTTCTATTTCCCATTCATTTTGTAGGCAAGATTTTTCTGTCCTAGTCTACCTGCTTTGATTCCCTTGCCACACTCCGAGCAAAGCTTTGATGTGTTTGTGTTGAAGAATTCATATTCGTTTAGATGCAGTTTAGTAATAAATTATAAATCATTTTCAATTTTTAGCACTTTTTCATTTTTCCCCCAACATTTTATTTATTTATTTTGCATTGTAACAATTTGTCCTATCCTTACCGCAATAGTTTCACATCATTATAATAATATCACGAATAAATGTTAAAAGTTTTAAAGTCAAAGGTTATTAGGGTGCTTTAAAAAAAATAAAGGAAATCTCATGCAAAAAAAAATGTAATTTTTCCAATAATTGCAGCCAAAATAATGCTTTACAGAAGAATTAACTTTTTCAGGAAAACACCAGCTAAAACCCTCCAACATAGTAAAACACAAAAGATAATGTCATGGATACAAACGCTGCCAATTTATAAAATGCAACTTTTTCTATCATGTACGACAAACTTTTAGAGCAAATAGATGTAGAATTTTAACTGGACAAATTAAAAATAAAAAATGGTTTCTGCAGGGACATAATTAAAATGTATTAAAATACTATAACTAAGGAACATTAATAAAAACCACATCAAAATAAACAGAAAATTCCAAATATTATAATGGTACAAAAAACAAAGATTTGATATTTTGACCCACCTCCTCTTTCTCTTTAATAGTTTCCTTAAGTTTTCAGATCGTCTTTTACGAGGGTAGGTCCATAAGATTCCGGCCTCCCCAATAAGGATTATCGCCTTCACAGAATTCTTATCTGGAGTCATAACTTGTTAAGTAAATAATAGCAGCTGTAACATTCGGCCAGCTGTGTTCGGTTGTTCAGATATAGTTACATAAAGAAGGCTGTGTGTAGAAGATTGTGCCATGTTCAAAATGGAGTTTCGAGCTGTTATTAAGTTCCTCACAAAAGAAGGATTTACTCCAAATGAAATCAAACAGCGATTGGACGGTGTATATGGGGAAGCATCCCCCTCATATTCTACGGTAAAAGAATGGGTCCAACTTTTTCGAATGTGTCGAGAAAGCATTGAAGACGAACAGCATGCAGGTTGGCCTTTGGAGGTGCTCACTCTTGAAAACATCGCTCTGGTGGGAGGAGAAATTTTGCAAGACCGGCGGCTCAAAGTTACAGAAATAGTAGCAGGTTGGGTCTTTCTAAAACAACAGTCCTTCGAATTATTCATGAACATTTAAACATGAATAAGGTTAGTGCAAGATGGGTGCCTAGACGTCTTCCCTCAGCCCAAAAGCAGCAACAAGTCATCTGTTGTTAGGCAATTTTGGAGCTCTACCATATCAACGAGAGAGAAGTTCTGCAATCCATTGTTACAGGAAATGAAACTATGGTCCACTACTATGATCCCTTATCTCAAAGAGAATCAATGGAATGGCGTAAACCTGGGAAGCACCGCCTCTAAAGGCCAAGGTCACTCAGCCAAACAAGAATATCATGGCCACAATCTTTTGGGACTGTAAAGGAATACTCTTCACTGACTTCAAGAATGGGGAGTACTATGCTGGCCTACTGCACAGACTACGTGCTTCCATCAAAGAGAAAAGGCGAAGAAAGCTGAGTGGCGGTGTGCGCCTTCTTCACGACAACGGGCCTGTGCACACAGCTTTTACAAAAGAATCTGTGAAGAAATATGCCTTCAAGGAGATCAATCATCCACCCTACAGCCCAGATCTAGCTCCCAGTGGCTATTTCCTCTTATCAAAACTCAGAAGGATCTTCCAGGAAGGACATTTAAGTGTGACGATAGATGCTGTTTATGTCCATTTTGCAACAAGACTTCTGACTATTTTGGGATGGATGGTAGTAAATGTAATTCAAAGATGTAAGAAGTGTGTTGCAATAAAAGTTAACTATATTGAAAAGTGAAATATAGTATTTGTTTTTATCATATCAAAAAAGGTTAGGCCGGAAACTTATGGACCTACCCTCGTATGTATATAAAATGTTGTTAAATCTTCAAAGTTAGGCAGGGTTCTTTATTCAGGTGGAAAATATTACGGGAAGTTAAAATTCAAACTTCCATGGCTCGAGTCCCCAATGTTCTGCTTACTCCCATAATATTATGTCAGAACTTGAAAATTAAAATCTTTTCTGATATTTGTGTTTAGCAGCGTTTTAATATGAAAAAGAGCATTTGATATCTGAGCGTTTTCTTGTTCATACTACAAAATGAAGATTAACGTAATATTTTACCTTTTGTGGCGTTCAGTTTTCTACTTTTATACAGAACACTTCAACAAAGGCTTACCTGAAACAAAAAATAAGTAATCTTAGTAACTTGTAGTCAACATTCAGTTTCCATAGCAGTAGAAACAAACCCTGAGATGTTTCCAATATACTGAAAACAAATGAGAGACATATTTTCACATGAAAGGCGTGGCCCAGGCGGTAGGACTTAATAATTACATTCGGAAGGTCCTGGGTTCGAATCCCTTGGGGTCGTCCATCCTGATTTTGAAGTCATTTCTAGTTTCTCTTGTCACTTGTGTGGAAGGAATTGGGCTTTTATTTCCACGAATTTTCTAATCCCATTTCATATCGTTAGCTCTGTTACAGGATCAAAAATGCTCAGGTGCATCGGCGTGGAAACTGATCTGGAAACCTAGGGTCAGCTCTTAGAAAGGAATCCGCAGGCGTCGGCGTACTCTCTTTGGAAACACAATCTATATCTGTACCCCACTGGTACCGTAGTCTGGCCACTCAGTGTCTCTCGCTCCTCGCAGGTGGCCCCGTTGAGAGCGTAGCACAAATGGCCAGCTCTTAAGCAACACTGAAGTATGAAACGTCCTCCGTTTCTACCAATCCAAACAAATATTTACACTGTGCACCAAGTATAACTTTTGCGGCTGATGATAGTTTCGTTATGCGCAAATGCTCGGTCATCTGCCGCTAAGAGACTACGTTCATGACCGGTAATGTGAAGAGTTCACAACTGATAGCTCCATCATGATATTTTCTACTTTCATAAAATGTTAGTACTTTAGCACTTTTTTTTATTACTGTTCATGTACAGCTCTGCGGGTGTATTTTTTTAATAGTGTTTAACGCCCGTTTTCATTACTGAGGCACCACAGACGGTGAACACTGGTGATACATGACATGAAATGATATACTGGGAAAGGACTTTTTTTTTAAAGGAAGGAAACGTTCCATGTCTAAGTTTAGGGTACCTCCCCGGCATTTGCCATTTATGAGTACTGAGGAAAACCTGAAAAAAAAAACTCAGTCAGGGAGGACGGTCCTGGCGGGATTTGAACCCCAGACCTCGGCCACCCTTGGTGATCTGTGTGTGTATGAGAAATAGGGACGGGGTAACCTCCATCTCTAGTTTGTTTTAGTGACTGACCACTTTACCTAAAACTTTCTCTTGAAGAAGAGCAGTAAGCCTACAATATTATGTTGTGCTTTTATTTATTTATTTTACTCTCTTTTAACGCAGAACGTTTCGTGTTTTTTTATTTGTTTATTTATGGACGCTCTTTAAAGGTCATTAGCGTCCCATTCCATTCACGCCGTGAAACGGCCGACAAATTTTACTCAGAGGTCTCTTCTTTCAGGCTTGACGTTCTTTTTCGTGCCGTAAATGTCGACACGGGATCCACGGCTTTACTTCCCTTCCGAAGGAAGCCATACTTAGGATTTTTACGCCCGAAAAAATCCATCGATCCTGGCCGGCTTTGAACCCGCGATCTTGGGTTTAGGAAGCAAGTATGGTTACCACTACCCCACCAAGCTGACACAACATTTCGGTTTACATACAATAAAGTAATTTAAGTTACGGGCTTTTTTGTTGCAACAAGTGCTTTTTAAACTATTTGAACGACCTAATTGCGGTTGATCAGCGCCACGTGCTTACTGTAACATTGCGTATGCTTCCATGTCGGATTTCTGCAGACGGAAGCAAAATTTCAGAGTAGTATATTGTTTGCTGCGAAGTGATTCGATTTTACTCAACCGACTACCAAGCATGTGATCTTAGCTGCAGTTCCATATTAATAAGTATGGATACGAGCTTCTAATTTTTTCCACCAATCACATGAGTTCTGTTTTCTTGAAAAATTGCTTCTCCAGCATAGAATGGGAGGGGGGGAAGAAAAAATATTAATTGATCACCTCCCGTATGTTAAATAAGTTTGTACCTGTAAAGATTTGAAATGAACGCCCCTGTATATGTTAGTATATAGGCATTCCGCAGCACAGGGCGGAATAGCTCGGCGGTCTCCAACTTTGCGGAGGCACGTCCAAGGCAAGCAAAACCACTTTGCGGAAGTAAAGGCGAATAGGTCTAACTTCCAGGACCAAATTTCCTGGGAAATTTCTAGAAAATGAAGACGCAAGCGTCTTGCCTTGACAGTTTACGGCATTGTTACTTCCCTGGAATACCTAACTAATATCATTATTAAAATAACATATCATACGGTTGGAAAATAATGGAATTTGTGCCGGTCGTGAGTTTTGCATGCGACAGAGAGCTTTAACAAGGCACTCTGTATTCCGGTCGCGCGCCTCCCTTAACTTCAGACATTCATTGTGCCCCGGCACATATGCACGACGGAAACAGTCCTATATTACCCTTGTCTGAATGTTTACCCTGTTATTACACTTACACGATCACGGACAAATATATTTTCTTGCTGCAATCCGTTAGTACGTTACGCCTTTTGTGCCCTTACAGTGAACTCGAGCTTTCCAGAGCAGTTCAGCTGTAAACGGAACCCTGCAACCTCTGAAGTTCATCGCAAACTTCTTTAACTGGAGCGAAGAGAAGAGAACAGGACCGATGAAGAAGAAGATAAAAAAAAGTTGTTTTCGTAAGTTTTAAATGTCCCATGCTAACTCCACAGAACTTCCAGACGAAGAGTTGAAGAGGCGAAGAAAAAGAAAACGACAAAAGAGAAAATTAGGTAGTAGTAAAAAGCATAATAATACATAATAAAGAAGAAAAATAAGTTAAAGAGACCAGAGAAGAATAAAAGATCAAAGAAATGAAGAGAACACAGTAAAAAAGAAAAAAAGGCTAATAAAAAAAGAAAGATAAAAGAGGGAAGGAAAGCAAACAGAAACAAGAGAGAGAGAGAGAGAAAAAAAAAAAGCAGCTGAATGGAATAGACAAGGATAAAAAATAAAATTCCTAAAAAGGACTGAAATAGAAAAGAAAAGAAAGGAAGAAGGAAATAAAAAGAAAAAAGCAAGATAATGGAATAAATAAAGAATAGCATTGAAAAGCAGTGATAAAGGGCATGAGAAAATAAAAAGACAGTGATAAAATGAAACAGGAGAGAACACAAGAAGAGGAATATTAAAAAATGTGAGAGTTGAAGAACAAAGTAAGCAACACTTGAAGTAACAAAACAAGAGAGAAGAGAGAGGAAAAGGAAGAGGAGGAAGAACAAAGAAAAGGAATGAGAAAAAGAGAAGAAAAATGAAATGAAAAAGGAGAATTGGGAAATGAAAAGAGTGAAGACTACACTAGAAAAGAATGTAATAAAGAATAAAGGAAGCAAAAGAGAGAAGTGAATACGGAAATATGACCAGATAAAACGAAAAATTAATAGAGTAGGATATAAGAAGCCAAGAAAGAAATGGTAAGAAAAAATGCGGAAGTCAAAGAGTACGAAAAGACAGAAAAACAGGAGAGGAGAGAAGTGTAAAGAAGAACAAGAATTAGAGGGAGAAAGTTTAGTAAAGGAAAGATGAACAGAGGATAGAAGAAAAGAAAACATCAGTGAGAAAAGGAATGAAAAACAAGAGAAGAGCAGGCAAATGAAGAGAAAGGAAATCTAGACAGACAGAGAGAGATATGAAGGCAAACAGATTAGATAAGTAAACCGGATTCAAGAAATGAAGAAAAAGTAATAAAGTTGAAGATGGGTTAAAGGAAAATAACAGTAGAAATATAAACGAACGAAAGCGACAAAGAGTAAGAAATAACTGAAAAGAATAGAAGTAAAAAATAGAACACGGACAAAAAAGATGAAAGAAAAGGGGAGAAAGGAGAAAACTTAAATTAAAAAGTAAAAGACAAAAGAGGCGCAAATAAGAATAAAAAGTATGTAGAAAATTGGAGAAAAAATAAAAGAAAGTTAAATGGTAATGGAAAAAGGAGAAAAGAGAACAAGGAAAGAATAAGGGAAAAGAAAAATAATAAAGCGTAACAAAAAAGGAAAGAAAAGAAGAGGAAAGCATACATGGATAAAATGGAGTAGCTTCCAGTAATAAGAATTATTACTCGAAGATGCCGAGAATACACGCTCGGCATGGTTTAGGAAGTTATTTGGCAATGAGTAGGAGAAAAAACAGAAACAGAAGAAAAGAACGGAAAATAAAGAGAAGAGCAAAGGAAAAGAAAAAATAACACAAGATAATAAGGAAAGAAGAGATGCGAGAGAAAAGGTAGAGGAAAAGGAAAAAAACTGGAAGAAATAAATTATAAAAGGGAAAGGAGAATGTAGAAAAACAGAACAGACAATTTAAACGTCCTATGTTGAGTTCCATGAACCTTAAAAAAAGAAGTGAAAAGAGAAGAAAATGAGAGGGAAAAAGAAAATAAAAAGAATGAAAGGAAGAAATAAATATAAAAGATAAGACACGAGAAAAAGTATATTGCCCAAGTTAGTACAGCAATTTTTGACACATTAATCAACATAAACAAAAAAACACACGACGATGATTTGTTCAACAAAGAATAAGAACACTTCAAACTGAAATCGTGTTGAAGGTGGTTCGCCTCGACGTGTTTTTGCCATCTGCTTGTCACTGCAAATCAGGAAACATCTGTTGTCCGTGTAGGTACATGCATCGTGCACACCCACAGTCATTGTGTTTGATTTTCCATTTGTCATGTATTGTTGTTGTTCGCTCTGACGAAGTGTTGTTCAATATCTGACGTATGTTTGACAACTTCATGCGTCGAGCTGCAGTCCTAATAAACAGAAAGGGCATTTCGGAGAGAGATTGGTGGCGCTGTGTTTCCCAAAATGTTGTCAATGATAAAATATTTCCAAGTAATCACTCTATCTTCAAACACTTCCTTAGTTTTACTCATGAACTCCGCTGCTGTGTGAGTAGTTACAGAATCCTGTTGAAACTACCCATATGATTTCTTTCTTCTGTAAGCTGCAGAAAAAATGGGGTCAAAATGTCCCTTCTGTGCATTTCTGCATCTATTGTCATCTGGTAAAAAAATCGGACCGATAATACGCCTTGCGCTAACAGCACGCCTATCATAAAGAGGGGTTTCCTGTACAGGATGTAGCTTTTCGGTACACCAATAGTGAATGTTTTGATTGTTAAAATGGCTACTCAGATGAAACCAGGCCTCGTCTGAAAAGAACAGAAGTGTTGGGTGTATTAATCTTCATTCAAGATGAAAAGACCACTCACAATAATGCACTCTTGCTACTGGGTCACCTTGTTTTAAACAATGGACACTTGTACGGTTTGAAGTTCAATAATTTTGTTCCTTTATGTGCAAAACCCACTGAAATCTCCATTTGTTGCCCAAATTTCAGAGGTGATTTTGTTGGCGAGCGTTCAAAGTTTGCACAAATTTCGCCTAGAGTTTCCTCTGTTATAAATGTACGCTTCAACGTGTGTTTTGTTGCACACTGATTCACTGAAATAAAATTTATTCGCAATGTCGTGAGTTGCTTTTCCGGAAGGAGACAATTGACCAAAGAACTACAAACGAAAATCTGCACGAAAACTATGGGCTGACTCGTACTTGTTGTAACATTTACACACGAAAATACGCTGTTCTAGAGTCAACTGTCCCATCTTGACGAAACTCAACTACTGCACTGCTTCGAAGCCACATATAAGGACAGGAGGAGAAACTTGTAAGGGAAAGAGTAAGAAGCGCCTCTCGCAGCCGAAGGGATAGCTTTTACATGAAAGCTCTGTAGTTTTAAATATATGAAATGAGCATATTTTGACATTTTTATAGAAATAATTAGAAAATTAGAAATGTCAATAAATGTAGTGCTTTTTTTAATTCCCCTATCTTTTTATTTTCCATTTCCGTTACGTTCATGGTACTCGTTCCTTATTAACTGTTACTACGCTCATCTTATACCCCTTCTGTTAATTTTCTACGCCTTCTGCATATCTTGCAAATGTTTATTTCCCCTCCGCTAATTAAAATTCCTTCATTTTCTTCAAAATGTGCCACCGTGTCTACGTATTCCATTATTCTCCACCAGGGCAGCTTTGCACACAATTTTCTTACGTTCATTAACTAATTTTCAGAGCCGCAACTGTTATATATATAGTTAAAAATCCCGTTCCACCTAAATAACTTTTGAACAGTAACATGAAACTCTGTATATTGGGGTAGTCGTTTACTGAGAACTAAAAGTTATTTTTATCAACTTTTTCTACTTCCACTTTAACGGGAAGTAATTCAAATTTTCTATCTTTAAATCGAATACCCAATATTGTACATCCGCATCACAGGCGGTGGACACTCAAGATATATGACATGAAATGATAATTTAGGAACGGATGTTTTTAAAGGAAAGAAGCGTTCAGGCCTAAGTTTTAGGGGATCTCCCTGGTATTTGCCATTTATGAGAATTGAGAGGGAAACTTGGTGAGAAAACTAAGAAGGGTGGGGCATTCTGAATGTGTAAAAATGAAATTCTGAGAAAAATGTTGTTTTATAAAAAAATGCATATTGGGAAATAGCGAATCTAACTAGATTGACAAATTTCAGGTAGGTGAAATATATTTAAGATAACTCGCATATAAATTTGTGTAAAATTAATGGAACCTGTAAATTAAAAGTATTTATTTGATTCTAGATTGGCCTGTATTTAATTAACTTCACTGGTTTCTTTTTAAGTATTTTGGTGTAAATAATTATTGCATCAATATTCTGTTTCACTATTAAGAATATAACGTTGTTTTAAAATATACCGATGGTGTCAAAAATGTAAACACACTTTCACAGTAGATATCTATTTAATATATTTCAAAGTTGAACCGAAAAACAACAGTAATGTGTAGTATGATGTTCTGTTAACAGATGTGACTCACATTATATTATGTTAGCGTTGCTACAGCAAAATGCAGCCAAGATTATCGTGTAAACAGCGGAAAGCAATTTTGAAGTATCCAAGGCACCGAATAGGACGAAGAGGTCCGATTGAGTTTCCACCGCATTCTCCGGATCTAACTCCGTTGGACTTCTACCTATAGGGAACTCTTAAGGATGTTGTATACCGTAGAAAATCAGCTACACTGACAGCACTTCGGGAAGAAATTGAAACGGCATGTGCTGCAATCGCTGAGGACACTTTCGCAAACGTTGCTCAATCAGTAGTTCAACGTACTCAGAAGTGTATCGACGCCGATGGTGGACATTTTGAGTAACTGTTGTAACTGTAAAAGCGTAAGATGATTAGTGCTCATCATTTTCTGTTTGTGAGAATTCAGTTTTGTTACGTTAACACAGTTTTTTCTTTGCTTGAAGTGTGTATACAATTTTTGGCACCCTCTGTGTTATTCAATTTTGCAAATGAACAACGGTCAGTAAACTCAAGGTAAACTTTCTTTTTTGGGGAAGGGACGTAATGAAGTGACGTTTCAAATGGTGCATACACCTGATTCTTATATCCAAGAAGTTGCTTCTACCTATCCCTCACCCCTCCTAACCACTATACAAATTAACTGAGAGATGGCAATAGTTATAGAAAGTAAACGAAATCTTTGGAGGTAGCACAAACCAGTAATTACTAGAGAATACATACCTGGTTGTTTTCGTGAAAACAATTAAAAACACTTGTTAATTTTCGCGCTGAATCTCAACAGAATACAAACTGAGTTTTCTGTAAAACTATACTGTCTATCCAAATGAAAAATTTACCACTTGTTATGCAATTATTTCTGAATTCTAAATTATTTTTAAATTATTACCATAAATTACCCTAAATTATTATTATTTTAAAGTTATTTTAATAAACTAGAAAAAATATTAATTTTTAACATTTTTGCTGTTTTAGGTGTACTTTTTCCATGAACTATTAAACTCAGAATTCTCACATTTTAAAATCAGTTTAAAAATATTTTGCTTAACGTTGCTGTTAAAATAATGTTTATTTTATAGCATCAGTTTCATTTTTGATAATCTTTGCATATAGTATGATTATTTTATGCAAATTTCAAAATATTAATTTTATTCCAGAACTCTTATGCATGCATAAGTTAAAAGCTTTCACCACCTATATAGGGGAATGTGTTTTGCAGATGCACCTAAGAATTCATAGCTCTATTTACATAAGTTTTTTTTTAAAGAAAAGTGCACCTAAATTAAAAGTATGCAAGTTACGGTAAATGACAAAAAAGGTAAGAGTGTATGTTGTTTAACAGTATGGTAGCCATATTTAAATTGTCATTTAAATTTTTTAAATTTTCCAAACAAACAAAAATGATATATAGGTGTAATCTACAAACTAGATAGTTTTATGTTGTGTATCATACAAAATATTAATTATTGTCCCAAAATGTAAAAGGGGGGGGGTGTGGTAGCCAGGTCGCATATGGACATAATCTGATTCATATTATGCATAAAATCAAAAATCTATTTTTTTATCATGTATCCATTTAAAGAAAGGGAACCACAACAAGTGATAGATGGGATAGCTAAAGAGGTGTCAGATATGTGTGGATAACAAAGATAGAAGTTTAACACTATCTGCTTTCCAAAACAAGGACTAGATGTGTGTTTTTTTTTTTTTTTAATAAAGCAAACAACAGCAGTCTACGGTGCATATAAATAAATAAACAGGTATTTTAACCCTTGCAGATTGCGACCTTGTAAATGAAAATCTAAGCGGATTACAATAGAGGTTGGCCCACCTGCTCGCGCTAGCCAATCTCTCTAATCCAGGACTGCTCATCACTTCCCGAGATCAGGTGTGCCAACCAACAGCAATCCCAAAGATTGCAAATCCCCAAATCAATTTGCATCGATTGCGTAAACGGGAAATTTCTGGATTTAATACTGATTTGTTACGCTCTAAAACGCAACACCAACATTCATATGATATACTTCCACAAATGTCATAATTTCAACTATTATAACCAAACGTATGCTAAAAATGTCAGTTATACACATTGAAACGTATATAAAACATATTTGTAACAATCATCTTACAGTACCATCAATTTAATAAAGCACATTTCAACAAAAACAAAAATAGATATGGGATGGAACATGAATATTGTAAGGTAAATTTTAACAACAGCTCAAATTATATGAGGGGCGTTCGGAAACGTTTCACAATAGCGCTGTTTTACGAGTATCGCGCAATCTAAAGGCGCGTTCATTCAGAGCGAGATGGAGTGATGCTACTAGGCTATGCAGGTGCTAGATGACGGCTGTAACTAGAGTATCCAGCGAAAAAATAGTGTTCGTTTGTTGTCAAGTAGAGAAACACGTGAACAAAATGATATGAACAAAGATGGATTGCATGGTTTTTATGGAAGGAAAGCGTCAAAACTGCACACATACGAATACCCATAAGTTTCCGGCCAGACCGGTAAGAATTATCGCCTTCCCAAAATCCATATCTGGTGTCATACCTTATCTATTAAGTAAATAATTGCATCTGTAACTTCCGCTCCACTGTGTTCATACAGTTGCATAAAGAAGGCTGTGTGTAGAATATTGTGACTTGTTCAAAATGGAGTATCGAGCTGTTATTAAGTATTTCACAAAAGCAGGAAGGACTCCAAATGAAATTAAACAGCGATTGGACGGTGTATATGGGGGAAGATTATTCTATATATTCTACCGTAAAAGAATGGGCCAAATTTTTTCGAATGGGATGGTTCGAAAAAGCATTGAAGACGAAGAGGGTGCAGGTCGGCACTTGAAGGTGCTCACTCCTGAAAACATCGCTCGCTCTTGTGGAAGAAGAAATTATTATGGAAAGAAGAAAGAAGTATTAATGAACATTTAAACACGAATAAGGTTAGTGCAAGTTGGGGGCCTAGATTTCTTTCCTCACTTCAAAAGCGACTGTCAACAACGAGGTGTACACCACATGCCCGCAGGATTCAGCAACGGCGGAAGGAGAAGTGGCCGCTGTGCAGCACCCACCATATTCACCAGATCTGGCTCCGTCTCATTATACCTAATTAGACAACATGAAGAACTCGTGGCCAGTTAAAAATTTCATCAACAACTTTCCACTAGTAGTGGCGTAGTACTCCCAAATAAATTCGCCACGACATAATGAAGTTACTACGGCAACGGTGCGCTGACGGTTGGAAATATTCCCGTGGTATTAAACCATGTTTTATAATAAACAAAGTACAAAAATAACTTTCTTTTCGACACAATTAGTGTGAAAATTTTAGCTACTTCTAATTGACAGCAGTTTGCTTCAATTTCGAATGCGCACGTCAAGAGGAATTTTGCCACTTTGCGTTTAAACTAGAAATAGATCTTTCCTTATTTGTGGATTTAGGACACGATGATGGAGGTTGACAAAACCTTGTTTGTGAGATAGTGGAAAAGTTCCAACAGGAGTTGGAGTTGGGGGTGCCGCAAACAAGTTGAAAACTTGCGTTGGGTTATGAAGTTGGTTCCTTGGCTGCCAAGTGGAGAAAACATCTCAATTGCTCCAAGCCGGGAAAACCTTAATCAGGTAAATTCCGCATTATGCACAAAGTTTCGTCTCCCCGCGGGACCCCAGATGCCTTCATTCTATTCAATTATTGCCACCACAGCTGACATGCAAAGAACTTCAGTCACTGCCAATCCATGTTCAAGATTCTGCACAGCGAAACAACTTCGCAAGTGCAAATCTGAGTGGAAAACGCAGTCAGTTCGTTTTATCCGCTATAGTCTGGAGAAGTTTGTTTTGTAAAGAGAGGTACTTTATCCATATGTACAGTCTAGTCGCCTTTTGAATCAAACAAAATAATTTATTGTTAGAGAATTTTATTTTATTTATGTATGTGAGGTTTTAGAATGTTAAGGTTCTCCTGTTTTGAGAAATATTACTATAAAAATTTTTAGTGGTGTTCAACACCCGTTTTTTACCACTGAGGCACCACATACGGTGGACACTGAAGAAACACGAAATGAATTGGTAAAGGCTTTTTGTATAAAGGAAGAAAACGTTCCAGGCCAAAGTTTCGGGTACCTCCCCGGCATTTGCCATTTATGAGTCTGAGGAAAATCTGGAGAAAAAAAATTCAATCGTGGAGGGTGATTACTAATGGAATTCGAAACCCAGATCTCCCACTCACGAGTCCGCGCCTTGGCCACCCGTGGCAGTTCTGCAAGATTGAGTTAATCTTCCGTAATTTAAATCAGGGGATGATTTTGGCCAGAACCTTATTATTCACAGCATAGTAAAACTCAAATGGCACACGAAGTTTTCATCAACATAATATATGTTAATACAATGTGTTCATTGCTTTTTAGTCATCTTTGAAATACAGAGGGTGCCAAAAATGTATACACACTTCAAGCAAAGAAAAAATTGTGTTAACAGAACAAAACTGAATTCACACAAATAGAAAATGATGACCACTAATCATCTTAGACCTTTACAGTTACAACAGTTGCTCAAAATGCTCACCATCGACGTCGATACACTTCTGAGTACGTTAAACTACTGATTGAGTAACGTTTGCGAAAGTGTCCTCAACGATTGCAGCACACGCCGTGTCAGTTTCTTCCTGAAGTGCTGTCAGTGTAGCTGGTTTTCTACGGTATACGGTGCCATGAGTTTTAAATTTGTCTAGAATGTGTGTAGTTGCTACTTGCGTTGGCGTTTCTGTTCTGGACACACGTGTCCATTGTCTTTGAACTTCAACAACATTCTCGGTTTTCCAATACCATTTCAAAATTGCTTTCCACTGTTCAAACGATAATCTTGCCTCCATTTTGTTGTAGCAACGTTATCATAATGTATGTGAATCACATGTATTTACAGAACATTATACTACACATTATTGTTGTTTTTCGGTTCAACCTTGAAACATATTAAATAGATATCTATTGTGAAAGTGTGTATACATTTTTTGGCTCTTCGGTACATTACAATGCAGGATAAAAAATATAATATGAATATGAACATGTGTCCGCATTTTTTAAGTTCCTTTTCCACATCTGTATTACATAACAGAATATTCAAAAACAATGTAGGAAACAGAAAAATCATATGAAATGTTCAAACTTTCGTTCATAAGCACGGATTCATCCATTAACCTGCTGTCTCATGTACATGTGGAGTATTGTTTGGCAGTCTTGCATAATACGTACACAAAAACTCTCTACACCAGTGATTCCCAGCCTTTTACGTACGCGGCAACCTCGGAAATCGGACTAGAAATTCGGGATACCACAGTTCATTTTTTTTTAAAATAGGGACATTAAATAATTTTAAATTTTTAACTTGTATATAATGTGTGAAATTGTGCTCAAATAAACACTCCATAACAAACATGGTTTATTTTAATAAAAACTTAACATGCAATTTATGCCTGCCGTTGGACAAAGTATGCGATACACTGACTATAAATTATTTAATTAAACAAATACAATTTCAAAAGCAGAGGACTACGATGTAATTGTAAATCATTTAAATAAAATTTGTCTTATTACTATGAGATTTACGATTGATGCTGACACACAAATGTTTGCATTACAGTTGACAACGAAACACCCACGTCATCTTCAAGGCTAAGCGGTTTTATTTCTTGTTCAGGATTTGATTGTTGTCTTTATTGTGAGTTCGTCTTGTATGAGTGATTTCGCTGTTGCTGTGTTTTTAATATATTTATTTTAGTTATTCTTTGTATCATTGTACAATAAAGTTTTAATTGTGATCAATATGCCAGCATGTTCTATAAAACTGTGGTTTTGATCCTCATGTAGGCTATTACTATTTTATCAAGAAGGAAAATTTCTCAAAACTACATAAAATAAAATGTTGAATTTATGAGACCGTGTCTTCTTATTAATCCATGGGTTGGACACCTGAGATGAAATTTAATCCAATTATGATTCGTCTTCCTTATACTGTAAATAATAAATATGTTTTAAGAAGTTCCTTATATATGTTTGTTTGTCCCCAAAATATCTCGCGGCCCCCTGAAATGTCGCGGCCCGCCGGTTGGGAATCCCCGTTCTACACCTTAGGCTAATCCATAGATCGTAAGAGCATCTGTCAAATCCACATTTGAATAACTCATTTTACTGTGCCTGGAACGAGATCCGTAAACATACAGAACTGACACTACGTGCTCGGTACTAAATCAAGAAATGAAATGAAATGAATAGCGTAACAAGCGGACTACGTGGTACAAAACGACCACAACAACAGTGAACCTAGGAACTAAGAGTAGTTTCAACACCCCCATTCCATTTAACCAGAGTTAACGACGAATGTTTACCTAAAGCAACTTTCTGTTGGGTTATTGTCACAGGACAGTTATACTGGTATTCTAGCTTGCATATCACACAGTTTAAAGTGGAGTTGTGAAGACAAAGGGCTCTAACAAGGAAGTAAAGCATTTCCAGACCCAATTTACATAACACATTTGCAACCTACATACAAGGAATGTTTCCTCAAAGTTTTCATATACCTTTTTGTTATACATCATATTAAGTTTATAAATGCCGGGTAGATAGGATATAAATGTCATCCTATGTTGCAGAAAGCAATCTCGATGAGGCCAATGAAAAAGGATACCAACACTTTTTATCGATGTTTCAAAGGCTTAGAGAAAAATGAGAGAATAAAAAGTGACGTTTGGCAACCACGCCTTCCACTTATACTTACAGGAATGACGCTACTGTGCAGGAGAGTGTTAAGGATGGAAGGTTTGTGATGGAGAAGAAATGCTACATTTTCCCCACAGTAGTTTTTTTTTTTTTTTTTTTTTTTTTTTTTTTGCGTGCAGATTACGTTGCACCAATTTCATTATGAGAATGGTATAAATCTTTGATGTTATTTACTTCCTAATATATTTATTTATTATTATACTACATTGAGTACTTAAAAGTGCCTAAAAACGAAACAAACATTTCCTTTGAATGAAAGAATTTTTTTCTCCCGCTTAAACAGTTACTTAAAGTGAAACAAATTTACAAATGGATATAAGGACTAAATAGAAAATCAGTTTTCATAGCATAATCTCTGTACACTGAGGCACTTGCCTCATTGTTTCACAAGCCCCTGAAATCCAGCTCTATATTATTCTTTAAGCTACTGTCGATATTTTCCTTTCCTACAACTTCATCGTAGGCCGGTAAATTTTACTCAGAGGCCTCTTCTTTCAAGTTTGAGATTCTTTCGTGCCGTAAATCTGCGACACGGTACCCACGGCTTTACTTCCCTTCCGAAGGAAGAATTTAAAAATAATTCCTGTAAATTTGGCTTACAAAACTGTAATAATTGTATATTTGTTCTTAACCTTTTCAAGCAACCTTGCAATAGAAGAATTTTGACTGTCAGTAATGTCAATTGAGAAGAGAAAAATGCGGTTTTAGGCCTATTTCATGAATAGAACAAGAATAAAAGGGATATATATTTGAAATTCGCACACAGAATATTAATACATATACAAAATGTTATATTTATAAATATCTATTTTATTCAGAAAGCGTGGGACTGAAATCGACAAAAGTCGACTATTACAATCCCTACCGTTCAATTTTCTAATACCAACTGAGGAAAAAAAAAAGGGATAGCATAGAATGTCTCTATTTTTCTTTGCAATCTGTGGTTTCGAATTCCTAATTCATTTTGCGTTATATCGTCGGTCGATTGTCCATGCTTTTGTTGCTGTCAATAGCTCCCCACCGCCTCTAGAAATTATATGGTGGAGGTATAGAGTTGGCTACTTTAACAACAAAACAAATGCACGTCGCGTGATAAGATGATTTTTTTTTTGATAATTTCGCCCCGTAATCCGGCTATGATTTGTCAGAATTCAAAATTTTGTTTCGTTTCATTAGTTTAAGATGACGTCACATGAGTGAAATAGTCACCGTAAATACTCAGAACTATATCTAATTATTGCACAATGTGCCAGAGAAATATTTAGTCACTGTGATTTTCAGCTTCATTAAAATACTGCAGCGAAGAACCACACTGCCAGCAGATTAACTACACCCCCTACGGCCCAGATCTAGCACTCCTTTGACTGCTACCACTAATAATAAGAATAACAAGAATTATTTTCGTGTCGAAATTTTTAATGATGCTGATGGTACGAAAAGGACTGCTACGGTAAATATAGCCCTGAGTTATTTATAGATATGAAAAATATTCAGCCGAATATGTCATATGCACAATCATTGATTTCTGAATTCCCAATTTCTCCCACCGGTCAACTTTTTAAAATTATCTCGAACATTTGCTGTCAACTTACTCTTGAATGTTTATTACCTGCAGATACATTTCTTAAGGTGTGAGGACTTCCTGTAACTAGATGTTTTAATGGAAATCTTTCTCCAGACAATCCATTCTGTGAACTACAGATATGAGAGCCCATATGACAGCTCCGAAGAATGTAAAAAGCTCATAAAATATTTCGTATGTAGCCGGAATAAATTGCACTGATTGCAACCTTTTTGTACACCCATTAGTAGCATTAATTGATTACCGTGATCGTCTTCTAAAGCCCTCTGTAGACGAAGAATCGTTGTTGCAATTATAGCTGTAAAAACGTTAGCAGTTACGGAGCAATACATCTTGCAATTTCAACTTGAATACAATCAACAGGTCGAGATCGGGACGCCCCCTAGAGCCCTGCCCTTCCTATCCATCAACAAGAGGGACAAAAACACGTGGCAATGTGACCATTTCATTGATCAATCTGTCGCAAAGTCCAGACCCTTTCATTGAGCAATGTGGGTCACTGGTCTCTTGGCGCTCTGTTTTATTACTGTATTTGTTTCAGACGTTTTCCGCAGGGAAATCAGAAGGAACAAACGAGACGTGGAAAATAATCGTGGAACGTGAAGGGAGAACAAAATATGTCCCGTATGTGGGAAGACCAGCTTCTTACTTCATGCTTCATGCATTTTATCTGAGTTTAAGAGTAGACCTGTGGCCAGCGGAAACTGAACAGCAATAAGGCTGCAGAACAAATGATTAAATAAAAACTGGGAGAATGAAAGAGGACAGCAGAAAGTCAGAATAAAAAAAGAAACAAAAGGCAAAGAAAAGAATAAAGTAAAAAAGATAAAAGAAATGAAGAGACGGCAACAAAGAAGAAGAGGAAGAAAAGAGAACAGAAATGGCATTAGAGTAAAGCTAATAGAACATAAGAGAAAACGATTTAAAAAAGGATAAAAAAGCATTGAGATGATGAAAGAGAAAATGCATAGGGAAGGAATAAAGAAAAAAAAAGGAAAGAGAAGAGAAGGGAGGAAATGAGGAAGTAGAAGAGTACGGGGAGAGTGCAAAAAGGAAAGAAAAAGGGAGGATAAAAAGCAGGCAAAGAAAGCAGGAAATAGGATTAAGGAAGCAAAAAATACCATAAGAAGAGTAAAGAAATAAAATGCCAGAGAGAAGAAGAGGAAGTAGACAAGGGTAAAAGAAGACGAGATTTTCTTTAAATAATGTTTAACCCCCGTTATAACTACTTAGGCATCACAGGCGGTGCGACATGCGATGAAATGATAAACTGGGAAAGGATTTTTTTAAAGAAGGAAGCCTCCCAGCCCTATGTGTACAGTACTTCCCTTGACTTTTACCATTTATGAGAACTGAGAAAAATCTGGAAAACTCCTCAGTCAGAGAGGACGGTCCTATCGAACCCCAGACTCCCGCTCAAGAGTCCTCGACCACCCTTGGCGGTAAAACAAGAAACGAAAAGAAAGGGGTATACAGCAAAGTGAAATGACATGAGAGTAAAGCGAAAAAGGACAAGGGTTAAGAGGGGGTAGAGAAATTGGATGGAGAAGGAAGGGGTAAAACATAAAAATAAAAGAATCAAGGAAGGAGAAGAGCAGAGAGAGCACAAAAAGAAAAAGGAAGGCTAAAACAGAAGGAAAAAGTGAATGCCAGAAAACTGGAAATAGGATCGAGGAATCAAACAAAACATGTAAGAGAGAAGAAGAGGAAAAAAAGAAGACCAAGGGAAAGAGAGGACAAGAAATGAAAACAGAAAAGTTATGGAAGACGAACAGTAGGAAAAGAAAGAGAAAAAGGATAAGAGAAGAACGGAAAGCATAGACAAAGAAAAAGTGCAAGAAAGGATTGCAAGGAGCTTAATACAAAAGAAGATAGAGAATAAGTGAAAAGCAGAGAAGGAAATAAAAGACACAAGTAGGAGGAAGAAAGGAAAAGAAAATAAATAAGACGAGATTTTAGCATGAGAAATACAAGGGAAAAAGAACAAACAAAGGAGTTATCTTTCTAGTGCCTATTCTTTAACTGGTGATACCCTAATCGAGGATTGAAGTCCTCACCTTGTCATTATGTCCTTTAGAAAGCACACTGTGTACACAGAGTTTCTGTTGAACAGTTAATGTCTTCATTGCTTCATATCTGCACGAACTGTCATAGAAGTAAAGTGAATAGATCTTGACGAAACAGGATGCAGTGGTGGGGCAACAGAACAAAAAGTTTAGTTTCTTGCTGTTGGATTGCAATTTAGATTAGGAACCTGTTTACCTGCCGAGCAGACCAGCTGTTATGAATTCCTTTGAAGGGAAATAAAAAACAAGCTATTTTAGTTGTCTTTGTAAATATTTTCCTACTGGAATTATGCTCCCAACAAATGACCATAGAACAAATTTATGGATCTAAAGAGATTTATATATAAGGACAACAAAAATTCTTTAATACTGTGAAAGAAATAATATCTTTAGTATTAAACATAGTCATCATGCTATCCAGGACCCCAGTGTCACGTGGCAGAAGACAGAAGATGAATTCCGTCGTGACAGAATTTCTTAGGGCGAGAGTCAAAAAGAAATCCACCACGTGCAGTTTTTACATTGGCAACCTTGCAGGTGAGGATTTAAAAAAGCAAAAGACGATAATCTGAGGGTGTAATGTCTGGAAAATACAGGTTGAATCTAACGTCCTTCCCTGTTTCCGAGGATCAATAAAACAGAAACCATGACAGACATAGCAGTGAATAGAGTACCTCTCCAAGTTTGTATTCGTCATAGATGCTGGAAGGCAGTCCGCGAAAACACGGCGCTCACTGATGCACATAAAACTTTCTGCGTGTTACATTTCTCTAAATCCAAGTTCGTTATTACAGTACAAAGACTATTTCGTAACATAACCACCTACCACCAAAGCAATTCGTGCATGGTACTAAAAGTTTGAAGCGACTGGCTGCTTGTATGATGGGCTACGAGTAAGCCGGCCAAGAGTGTTGGTTCAGACCGTTGAGCGTATGCAAGAAGCATTTGTCAGGAGCCCTAAAAACTTGAATCATCAGCGAGTCAGGGAGGAATTGCAGATTTCGTGCCGTATTTTATATCGACTAAAAGTGAAGTCATACCGGATACAGCTGTTGCAGGCGCAGAGTCCCGAAGATCATAATCGTCGTCTTCAATTCTGTGTTGATTTTCAAGAGGGCTAGAAGAAGACGGTTTGAGAAACTGATTTTTAGTGACGAGGTCACGTTTCGTGTGATCGGCAAAGTGAACCGTGCAATGTACGCATTTGGAGCACGGAAAAACCTGCTGTTGTGATAGAACACGTCCGTGATTCCCCTATAGTCAATGTGTTTGGAGCTGTTTCTTCGTCAAAAGTGTACGGCCCATTTTTCTTTGCGGGGAAAACTATTACTGGCCCAGTGTACCTAAACATACTTCAATAATGACTAATGCAGCAATTAAATGCAGAGAGTGACGACTTTATCAGCAAGACGGTCAGCTCATTCTCATCATGATGTCTGTGTGTACCTCGATACTGAAATTCCTCGTGGTTGGATTGGAATTGCTATTCAATGTGACTCTCCTATTCTTCTGTGACCCACACGGTCACTTGATCTAACCCATTGGGATTTTTTTTAATGATGTTATTCAAAGACCGTGTGTTTGTGCCGCCTTTGTCACATAATTTAGCACAGCTGTGACAGAGGGTCACGCATTCAGTCGCTGGTATCGACCCTCAGATGTGGGGACGTGGGTGGCAAGAGTTTGACTACATGATTGTCTGCCGCGTCACCAACAGAGGACTTATGGAACATCTGTAAAGTATGTACAAAACTTGGAGAAATACTCTATCCATTGATATAAGCGTTTCCGCTATGTCTGTCATGGTTACTCTTCTATCGAACCCTGAAATTAGGAGGACTTTAAAATCACCCTGTAAGTTGAGTGCACTAGTCTCCCAATCAATACAGATTACGGTTTCACGAGCCACCTTAGCTGTAAGTTGTTTTGCATTATCATGGAAAGAATAATACTTTTCCAACCCACGAGTGCAAGCTTAGTTTTCAGTTTTTTATGGACAGGTTCTACCTGGTTACCTTCTTTTCGTGAAGTAGTGGTTTCGGTTGTTTGGATATGATTCCATTAGCTGCCAATTCATCATGGCGGCGGCTTGGAAGGTCGCAATCGATTCACTTCTCATTGCTGTTTAACATTCTATCTAGAAAAGAAAACAGACGTCAGCCCCTACCCTCTTATGTGGAAACCATAGGCCGAATGTATATATTTTTTCCTAGCTGA
Organism: Metallyticus violacea; assembly: GCA_030762175.1. Taxonomy (NCBI): domain Eukaryota; kingdom Metazoa; phylum Arthropoda; class Insecta; order Mantodea; family Metallyticidae; genus Metallyticus; species Metallyticus violacea. Next base: position 15,969,771 of record CM060835.1, on the reverse strand, counting down.
TGGAGTTGGAGATGTATGGTTTCAGTACCGACGTTGAATTGCTGTCCCACGTCCTCATAAGTCTGGCTGTGCAAAATTCTATGCACCCAATCAGCCTGAAATGTCCATAGACTCAGCACTTACAATCTGCGATTGCTAAGCAACATGTCGTGGATTTTTTCAATCATAGGATGTCCTAAACGGACCCCATCGCTTGTGCTCGTTCTGCCATATCAAAACTCATCCAATCATTTCTCCACCATTCTAAGCATAGGTGTGTTGTTTTGCCAATATACGTTAGTTCCTACGGGCTTTGCCTCTTTCAAAAAGTAATATTTATTAATACGAAAACGCGTTTCTCATTTGTTTGTTGACATTTTAAGCAGGCAAAAGACTCTCCAAAAACACAAATCTTCATAACTGTTTAATCATATAGGCCATTCCTCAACAATCATCACTTTGCAAAGGTAACGTTGAAAAAAATTAAATGCTTTCACTTGTTGAATTTGCAGGGAATTATATCGATGAACTCTCGCATATTTTTTTAACTAAATATAAAAAAAAGTTTCCATTTTTCTTTTTATTTCAGTTTCATTATTATTACTGTTATTATTGTTATTATTATTATTATTATTATTTAATCTTATTTGACGCCAGTTTTACTGCTGAGGTTTTTTTTTTTTTTTTTTGAGTAGTGTTTAACGCCCGTTTTTACTACTGAGGCACCACAGGCGGTGGACACTGGTGATACATGAGATGAAATGATAAATTGGGAAAGGATTTTTTTTTTTAAGGAAGGAAGCGTTCCAGGCCTAAGTTTAGGTACCTCCCCGGCATTTGCCAGTTATGAAGACTGAGGAAAACCTGGAAAAAACCCCAGTCAGGGAGGACGGTCCTGGCGGGATTCGAACCGCAGACCTCCCGCTCACGAGTCCGTGCCTTAACGACCTCGGCCACCCGCGGCGGTACTGCTGAGGTGATGGACACTAATGATATATGAGATAAATTAATGATAAATTGGGAAAGGATTTTTTTAAGGAAGAAAGCGTTCAAAGCCTAAGTTTAGGGTACCTCCCCGACATTTGCCATTTATGAGGACTGAGGAAAACTTAGAAAAAACCTCATTCAGGGGGGACGGTCTTGGCGGGAATCGAATCCCAGACCTCCCGCTCACAAGTCCGCGTCTTAACGACCTCGGCTATCCGTGGCGGTGATTTCTTAATGCTATAGCATTACTTGTTTCATATAACCGTATAATACAGGATGTACACAAATGATTATAACGCTTTTAAAGCTAATTTTTTCTCTGCGGTATACAATAAAATTTAAATGAAAACTTAAATTGAACGGTAGCTTTTCAATTCTACATGTTCATGTTTTGTTTTGTAGCCATGGTAACGAACTTGGCAACTCTAGTATAAAAAGCTCTTTTGTGTCTTGGAATTTCAGTGGTTGCAGTTCAGAGGGCGTATAGGCGAAGATTTGGTCTTAACATCCCTTCGGGTAACAACATTCGTATGTGATACAATCAGATCCAAACGACGGGGTGTCTCTGTAAAGGAAAGAGCCCCGGACGACCGTGTGCCAGATGAGAATGTGTAGAGGGTCAGAACGGCTGTCGTAAAAATCTGTGCGGCGGGCGACTCGAGAACTAACAAATCCAACAATGACAGTGTGGAAGAAGTTAAGAAAACATCTGCAACACAGATCATATCGTCTGCAATTGTTACAGGTCCCACATATTGAAGATTATGCTGTCCGTAGAAACTTCTACACAGAAATATTGAAACAGGAAGATGACGAGTTCTCTAATCGTGTAATTTTCAGTGACGAGTGCACATTTCATCTTAATGGAAAAGTGAACAAATGTAATGTTCGTATCTGGGGGTTGGAGAATCCACGGGAAATTAAAGGACAAATGCGGAATTCACTGAAATTTAATATTTTCTGTACGATTTCTCTTCAACAAGTTTATGGATTCTTTTTTCCTTGAAAAAAAAATGTTGCCAGATTTATCTACCTAGACATGCTCATAATTTGCTGTTTCCTGGACTACAAGATCAACATAACAACAATAATATAGTTTGGCAACAAGAAGGCGCTCCCACTCACTTCCTAAATGATGTGCGGAATGACTGAATGCAAAATTTTCCCATTCGTTGGATTGGTTGTCATGGTCCGGAGAACTTGGCCTCTTTCTACGTTGGCCTCCGAGGTCGCCAGATCTTACCCCCCTGTGAATGTTTCTTGTGGGGTACATAAAGATCGTGTACACCAACCACTACCTGCAGACCTACCTGAGTTGAGACGGAGGATTATTGCAGCAGTTGGATCAGACATGCTAACACCAGTAGACTATTGACTTGATGTATGCTGTGACACATATGGATCCCATATTAAATATGATATGGTGACTTCCACAGTTTCTCTTCAATTTATGATTCAAAATTATTACGTTGTATACCACAGAGAAAAACTATAAGTTTAAAATCGTTATAATCATTTGTGTACACCCGGTATATATGTTAAAATAAGTTCGAAAAAGGAATTCAAAAATGTAATACACTTTAAGTATTTCTTCCTCCTCTTCTTCTATGGTGCTACAGCCCGAGATCGAGCCATGCCTGCCGCAGCGATCTCTGCTTCCTCTATCTCCGTCTTGCGACTTCATGATAGAGGGCAGTATTGCAGAGGGGCATGTGATCAGCAAGCGGCACCCCGCCGCGGCTTTCTAGAATTGAAGGAGGCCACCTCTACATGAGGCAGACCCCAAATATCCTCTCAAGGCTGGGTGGACCCCGTTCAAGACCTCCCTAACTTAAATAAGTCGTATTGGGAATCGAACCCGGCTCCTCCCGGCCAGCAGTCAGTAACGTTTAACATGTATGCAGTGATTTAAACAATACTAATTGTATTTATCGCTATTTTTCTTGTATTTATGAACTCAACGAAACTTTAAAGGAGGTCTACACGGATGAAGACACATAAAGCCCAAACGCTTCCACTCTGCTCGGCTTCTGTGTTCACATATGCCTTGCCTCTTATACTCTCAATTAACGTACTCGTTTCCGCTGCAATATCAAGGCTCTTTATAGCACTGCCTTATGCTCATTTAATGAAGCATTAATAGGCTTTTCAAAAACCACTGCAGCGTGCCCAGAGTGTCTTTTCGTAATTCCTAACAAAGGAGTAAAAAATAAATGAATATCGCTGCTGTTCTGTTCGGATGTAATAAACATTATTTATAATTATCTCTCAAATAAAACAGGATGTTCTTATGGAACTCGGTGATTTTTTTTTATTTAGTTTATTTACGGACGCTCTTTAACATCTCAGATCATCAACGTCCCATTCAATTCAGAGTGTGAAACGGCCGACAAATTTTGCTCAGAGGTCTCTTTTTTCAGGTTTGAGGTTCTTTTTCGTGCCGTAAATGTACGACACGGGGCCCACGGCTTTATTTCCCTTCCGAGGAATGCCATACTTAGGATTTTTACGCTCGAAAAAATCCATCGATCTGGCAGGGTTTGAATCCGTGATCTTGGGTTTAGGAGGCAAGTATAATTGAAACTCAGTGACTGTGTTTATCCTTGCAAAACCTATTGTTTTATTTAAAATATCATTATTTACATAGTTTATTATCAATCTGTTACGTTCATAACGATAGGGTCAATATGACCCAACAATTTTTTTTATTACCCTGGTCTGCGATGATTTTGATATTTTGGTGAAAATAAACAGTTTATATGGAAAACAGCCCACTGATTTCGAAAATAATTTCAGTATTTTGAATATACTGCTATATTGTGGTGATAATGATACAATAGCAAAACATGAATAACTTTAGCACACACAAGTTATATATAAATGTTTATATCGAATATAATGGAGAATACAAAGCAAAGCAACCCTTGTTCACTTTATTATCAGTTCTTCTGCCATGTGTTTAAAGTTTCCAACGTGAATGCAGCTTATCAACACGTGGCTAGGAAGTAAAGGGAAGTGATTGCATCCAAATCTAGAACTACAAAGACAGCAGTTAAAATTCACTAGCCAGGTAGTAGATACCGTATTTGTTGTTTAGTGTTATATTTCAGTTTTTCTTTCAGTTTTTTATAAAACGCCAAGGTACTAACAATTAAATGAGACACTACAGACGGTGAACACTGATGATACATGAGATGAAATGAAATATTGAGAAAGGATATTTTTTTTAAGGAAGGAAACGTTCCAGGCCTAAGTTTAGGTACCTCCCCGGCATTTGCCAGTTATGAAGACTGAGGAAAACCTGGAAAAAACCCCAGTCAGGGAGAATGGTCCTGGCGGGATTCGAACCGCAGATCTCCCGCTCACGAGTCCATGCCTTAACGACCTCGGCCACCCGAGGCGGTAAGTTTAGAATTACCAACATAAAACCGCCAGTGGGATTGGATTCTCAAGGGCCGTACTCCCTGATTGAGACTGAAATTTTTCCTAGGTTTTCCTCAGTCCTCATTAATGGCAAATGCCGGGGAGGTACCCTAAACTTAGGCCTGGAACGTTTCCTTCCTTAAAAAATCCTTTCCCAATTTATCATTTCATGTATCACCAGTGTCCACCGCCTGTGGTGCCTCAGTAGTAAAAACGGGCGTTAAACATTATTAAAAAAAATTAAACAAATGTTTTTATGAAACATGTTGTAGTAGGCTAAAAAGTGGATTGAGTCCGGTCTTAATATTTTTCCCGGTAGGAAATTACACGTTCAGAAAATGACCCTTCCCATCGTGACGTCTCAACTGCATTGTATTCATTGTTAGATCATCTTCGTGCAGTTCGATCATTTATTGTCCGTGCGCTCCCATGACATTTCGTGTTTTTTCGCACTCTATTCCCTTTATCACGTTTCTCCTTCCACTCGGTAATAATAATATCTCGAAAGATTTCTCGCCATGTTGTGATTTCCCGCTCTTCTTCGACACGCAACAATGTGTTCTTCAGCGTTACATTGTCGCCAGCCCTTGCGTCAGCAGACTGTCCGTCTAGATTCAGTAAATGTGACAATAACGTGCTTGTAAAGTTTTATGGGCACTCAAATGTCTATATGCCCGATGTTATTGCACTTTATTCGCTTTGAAAGTGTTCTAAAATCTCTAAAAGGCTAGCTGTATCATTTCAACACCCACAGAGGTTTTCCAGTGTTAATAAAAGTTAAAGTTAACCATTTGTAGATCTCATTATTAATATTCGTTTTAATTACATTTGTTCAAATTTAATATCATGAGCCGAAAATTTTAATTATAAAAAACTAGCCATATTTGTAAAAAAAATTATAAAAAATTATAAAAAATACATTCGTATTGTCAGAACTGATAATTAATAATGAAATTAATTATTTCATTTCCTAATTGATATACACTATTAGCGCTCTCTAATTTATTTATGAACTACCGCAGCAATATGCGCTGTTTTTGAAAGTTCTGCAATGAGGTCAAATTAAACAAACTGCCGTTGTTTGTGCCTGATACCTGGATAAATCCATAAGTTTCCGGCCTAACCATTTTCTAGGTATGATAAAGACAAAAACTATATTTCAATTTTCAATATAGCTACCCTTTATTGCAATACACTTCTTACATCTTTGAATTAACACTCCAACCTCCCCCCCCCCCAATAGTCAGAAGTGTTGTCTGCAAAATGGGCATAAACACCATCCATCACTTCTTCGTCACACTTAAATTTCCTTCCTCGAAGTTCCTTCTTGAGTTTTGAGAAGAGGAAATAGTCACTAGGAGCTAGATCTGGGCTGTAAGGTGAATGGTCGATCTTCTTGAAGTCACATTTCTTCACAGCTTCCTTTGCAACAAGAGCTGTGTGCACAGGCGCGTTGTCGTGAAGAAGGCGCACACCACCACTCAGCTTTCCTTGCCTTTTCTCTTTGATGGAAGCACGTAGTCTGTACAGTACTAGTAATGAAGAGGGCCCGAAGTGTTGGGAAGAAAATGGTGTTCACAATTTTTGTGAAGGAGCAAAAGACGGTAGTCTGCCTTCCGATTGTTTTCCACACTCTCCGAGAACGCCGTCAAGGACAGAACTGAAGGAGATCCTGCTTCACCATGACAACGTCTTCCTCACACGGCTAACATCACCATCCAGTTCCTGGAGTCCACAGAAGTCAGACTCTTGACGCATCTTCCGTACATTCCTGACCTGGATCCATCCGATTATTTTATCTTCCCAATGGTTAAAACTCGCATTCGAGGCAAGCGATTTTCCAGGTTTGAAAAGGTTGTGGCTGCATAAGAAAATTAACTTTTCACTGTTGAGGAAAATGAGTGGCAGGGGTCCTTTGATGTATGTTTTTGAGGCTGAGTGTCGTGAAGAGTGTTTTGAAAAGATGCAACAGTTGGAACATTTGGCGAGTCTCAAAACTTTTGTAGTGAACCTGGTGCCTGGGTGATCAAAATGATTTGGGTTACAGAAAAAATGTAATTGTAAATTTTATTTATATATAAGCGTCAATAAGGGCCAGCTCTGTCGCTTGAGGGGTGGAAAGATCAATGAATTCTCAACTTGGCAAGATACTTTATTTATCTATTACCAGATATTTAGAAAGTTGTATTGACAAACTATAGGAATGTTAAAAATTGCGACCTTCATTGTTGACAAACAAGTATACGCTATATGATTGACGAAACATTGAAATATTTGTGATCACATCGCCAAAAACACAGAAAATCAACTGGAGCTACATTTGGGAGACGTGCCGTATAAACAGCTGGACCTGCTCTTCTTATACAACGATTCGAAAAATGTAGATTTAAATAATTTCGACATTTAAGCCAAAATGTGAGGGTGCACCATCATGCTGAGAGATTAAGTTTCTCCGAATATTAACCGAGACATCTAGAAGTAACTCCAGAAGTATTTCCACAGGAAAAATGCCATAAACATGTTCATTCAATCGTGTAGGCATAACATAAGGCCCCACTTGAAAGTTATCAACACATTCAACCCACATATCCAGCTTTAGGATTAGTGTCCCAAATATGACTGTTGTGTGCATTAAAATAGCCATCTCGTCTCTCCAGAATATGCGTTTAGCAAAATCAGACTCTTTGTTAACGGTATATAAATACCGTTCAGCAAATTGTTCAGTAATGTTTGTACTTTTTGGATATGAAGTGAATGCTTTTCATACTCACTTATGACTCTCCATACAGACACGTGACTGAATTCATCGAATGGGACGGCTCAAGTGCTGGTTCCAGGATTATTATAAAACCTCTGCAAAACCTCATCTTCAAAGTGTAATGTTCTTACAGCTCAATTCGCTCCTGAATTTACTTTCTTTACCTGGAACAGTCACTGTCTCGAAGACCTTGACCCAGTCTTGAAAATGTTGTGTGGCAAGGAATACGGCGCTGAGGGTGTTGCTCCCGATAGATTCACTTTGCCAAATTGGCATTGCTACTCCAGGCCTTATTCATGTCTGCAAACTCAACGTGTGTATTTTAATGCCTGAAATTGAACTCATTTCAGTTGTTTATTATTTCCATGGTCACAAGAACAGCTGAAACACAAATGCAGCCATTAAGTGAGTGATGAGCTCTGTCTTTTATATTGAAAACGAAGTATTTCCGGTCTCTAATTTATCACGAAAAATTGTTTATTTTCATGTTCTCTATCACATCAGAAAATATCCGCCCTTGTGGTCTAGTGGTCCAAGACCGGGTTCAACCCCAGACAGGGTCGATCGATTTTTGCGGGGGTAAAAATCCTTTGGCTCCTTTCAGAAGGGAAGTTAAGTCGTGGGTCCCATGTTGTAGATGAAACAGAACCTCAAGCCTGAAAGAAGAGGTCTCTGAGCAAAATTTGTCGGCCGTTTCACGCCATGAATTGAATGAGACGCTGATGACCTGAGATGTTAAAGAGCATCCGTAAATAAAACTAATAAAAAATCACATCAGAAAATTAGGAATAGTTATTCTGATACAGTCTGTATACGATAATTACGCTTTGGTAACCCTGTTAACTTAATTAAACAATTTTGGAGAAGCATGCCTAAGGATTTCAAAAGTCGATATCTGTGTTTTGTATTGTCAGGACGTTTTCGTCAGGAAATTTAACTGCCTCTCCGCCCCTTCCTTTCCCTGTTATGTATAGTTGAAAGTGCACTTCTTGCGTGCTGTTAACAAAACATGATTGGAGTCCGGTCGTTGGTAAAATTTGCATCCCGGCACCTACTCTATGATCAAGAAATGACAGTCGCGTATTTGGTGCTGAAACATCCACCTGAAATTCGTCTTTGTAAAAGGGTGATGTCTTTTCAAGTTCTTGAAACAATGGAAGGAACAAAGACAGTGTATCCTATATTATACCATGACAATGCTTCCGCCTACGTTACTAAAGTTTTGTCTTGTTTTGTTTTGTTTTTTTCTTTTTAATTTTCGTGAAAGTGAAGAAAAAATGCGTGGGCGCGATTTTCTTCCCATGGTAAGCCATTGGAGAACATTTGAAGGAACTGTATTGAGAGAGGGGAGCATTTTTAAAACCTGTTAAACAAATTCTCTATAACAATTTGCTGTAATATTGTTATATTCAATGAACAATAATGATAACATTTCACTGGAATAATTTTTTGCTCTTAAATTTAAAGTTACAATATTTCGTTTCCTTAATGCATAATGTACATCCTATGACATAAAAAATGAGTCATCGCCAGATTCGACGTGTTGATTGGACGCACGTAAACGCTGTATTCAAAAGTGCATGCAGCGACTGCACACTGCAGTGGGCGCTTTGCCTATAAACATGATTGGAAGGAACATTAGAGTAGAGTGGCGGTGGCCGAGCGGTTTAGAAGGCATTGCTCTTCTGCGTAAGCTCCTGGGTTTAAATCCCACAGAACATTTTTTATTATTGGTTTTATAAGTGTATATGTAAAACATTATGTAGCCTTTAATATTATGTTATACTTTAACGTACCATTACCTACACACACAAAAACCTAATCACAAACTAACGTATTCTTTACAAATAACCAAATAAAAACATACACAGAAATATTTATCTTCTAAAGTGAAAACACATAGAAATGAACATAAACTAATATCGGGTGTATGAGCCCTCAGTATGTATAACTGCCCTTAATCTTAGGGGTATAGATGACATCGGCTTTCTACAGTAGTGTGGACGAGAGGCTACAACATCCCAGACTTCTTGAATTTGTGCACATAAACCATCTTTTGTCCTTCTTGTATGTGTAGGAAATGCGTGTGCAGTATATTGCATTTAGGTAGAACAATACCGAAGGAAATATTATAATAAAGCTAGTTGTGTGTAAAAAAAACAATATTACGAAACTAATTTATCATAATATGTTACAAAGGTTTATTAAAAAAATGTGCTTCTTGCCGGGAGGTAAACCTGCGTTCTTAATCACGGTATCGTTGCACATCCTGCCACAGAGCTAACGGAGCACACTCTTTAGTGCATTTCATATAACACAACTGGTGCAGTGTGTACGCAGCCTTGCTCATTATCTTGTGAACCGCGCGCTGTACCGATTAGGACTTAAGGAATTTTGCTTTCAAGAAATGCCTCAATTTTTGTCAAAGAGTGTACATCTAGTACGACTTTCATTCTTGTCACTTCCGATTCCCGCCTGTGAGAGTTGTGCAGGTTGATACATGCACCGTTCCGTCTAGAGAACATAGAGGTGACATCTGGTATGAAACTCTGTTTTCATTGCAATAAATATTCAGTTGAACCCTACGCAATGATAAAGTAAGATCATATAGTTTTTCTTTCTTGTAGCATAAGTTCGAAGATGGTGAAGGAAGGTGTGCTCGGAGCTCCGGTTTGTGATCTAATACGTAAAACATTAACACCGCTGCTGTCATTGTGAGACAGGATTAGTTAATAACATTAAGAACACTTTCTAAAAACTTATGAAAATTTCACTGGGTGTCACCACCACGTTGCTAACTGACAAGTAGCGAATATTGCTGGTTTGGGCATGGTGGTTTCCAAGACTGCTGCTGTTCCCGTGCAAGGTTTGCATATAGTTGAAGATAGTGTTACAGGATGATGCAGAGTTTCTTTCACTGCTGATGAAACTTGGCTACATCATTTCGATCCTGAGAGAAAACAACAAAGCTCTGCGAGGAAAGCATTGCCAACGCCGAAAAAAGGAAAGTTTGTTGGGAAAGTTATGGTCATGTCAATTTTTGTTGTTCAAAGGATGATTTACCAGCATGCTATCCCTGCACATGCAATTGTAACAGAACAAAGCTACAGAGATGTCCTGAAAACTCTGTCCGTATCACCATGCAAAAAGCTGGATACTGTATAGCCGCACATCCAAATATTATTGCTGAATATCTCACAAAAACAACTGTGAAGTATGTACATCCCCTTGCCCTTCCTATAGCCCAGTTTTAGTCCCGGGTGACTTTTTCGTTTTCTTCAAATTGAAGAAACATCTTCATGAGATGCATTTTGCACATCAAAAGCAGTCCTGAAGGTTGCGCAGGAAATTCTGAAGGACTGTCTTTAAAACTGGCAGAAACCATGGGACATGTGCATGTAAAAAGAAGAAGAAGAAAAAGAAAAAGAAAAAAAAAGAAGTTATAAGGATGAGTAAAGGTATGTTGTCAAAAAAATTTTTTTTTATTGGACAACTTTCGTGCTTCTTCAACCAAGATGAAGGGTCAACCCTTTGACCCCCCTTTTGATATGAACGAAATAATTTTGGTAATATTACAAGCAAAATGGTAAACAGTGTCGCTGCAACACTTAATAATATATAGTCTTGATTTTTACCGTCACATTAAAGATAGGACTATTTCTTGAAGGATAGTTCCACAATTGAGAGTTTTGGTGAGATGAGGTCCTGAAAGGTGCACTTCTGGGTGCAAGAAAATATGATTTATTTATGTAACATAATTTATATATCTCCACGTGTTTTCTTATACTAAAACATCATCCTATATATTTTCATTATTGCTATAGTTCTGTACCCATTTAACAGTTAAATGTACCCAAAAGGTATAGCGACATTACTCCATAGCTTTTTTTTAAAAAAAAAACTCAGATGTAGATGATACATGAAGTGTGTAATGCAAGATGAGAAATTTTGCTTTTTTTAGTATTTCAATCCATTTGCATTTCAATTTCCTAAAGCAAGTTGCGGCCATACCACACAATACGTGCATGGTAAAACTTACCTCCGTTTTTTTCCTTCTACAGGCTGGCAGTTTTCATACTCTTGAGTGCAAATGTGCTTTTGTTTTACTAGACAATACCTTCCTTTTCGAAACTGCTGGTTTTTAAATACACCAGAGCAACTTTAGTGCGGGGGAAAGAAAACTGATGCAACTTCTTCACTCAAGGCTCATCTGATCATTGTTGTATTAAAGTGCGGTTTCCTTAAAATCATCAAAGCTTAGAATCTGCCCATGCTGCTCTAACAAACTGCTTCGTGGTCTGTTTGTACAGTCCCCGTCTAGATTGTGAGAGCAAAAATAACATTTCTTTTATTTTTACTAGCCTAGAATGGAAAATTACACGTCTTTAAAAGTTTATAAATAGTTTAAAATACAATATACAACTTACTTTGATAATAAATATTTGTTTATTCATTTTGTCAAGTATACACAATTTAGTACATATTCTTTTGTTCGCCTTGATATATTGTTGAGGCACTCTCTTGCACTTGTTGATGGTGGTACCAGACCTGGATTAACTTCTCAATTTTTGATAATTACTTCCTTCTTCACCAGCTGCCAAAAATTCTCAATAAGATTATATCTTATTGAATTTTCCGTTTTCTGAATGTTATTACAGAACGCTCTTACATACAAATATAATTCTCAAACACATATTAGATTAATATTTCACATTTGCTATCTTCACGACGATGATTTTGTTAGATATAAAACACATGTATCGTTATAAATACAGTTTATATGCTGAATTAATTTGTCCTTTTGTTTTAAAATAATACCCTCTCTTAATAATATGATTTCACTGATTTTAAGAAACTATTTTTCTTGTTTGATTTAATGGTATACACCAAATTTTGTTGAGAAAATACATATACAGAGAGTGTTAAGAAAATATATACACACTTCAAGCAAAGAAAAAAACCGTGTTAACATAACAAAACTGAATTCACACAAACATTCTGCTTTCCAATACCACTTCAAAATTACTTTCCGCTGTTCAAACGATAATCTTGGCTCCATTTTGTTGTAGCAACGTTAGCATAACGTAATGTGAGTCACATCTGTTTATAGAACATCAAACGATAATCTTGGTTTCATTTGTTCATTGTTGATTTACCTGTCACATAGCAACGCTATCATAATGTATATGAGTCACATCTTACTGTTGTTTTTCGGTGCAACTTTGAAATATATTAAATAGATATCTACTGTGAAAGTGTGTATACATTTTTTTCGCACTCTCAGTATTAATGGCACTAGAACGATTTTTAAATTAAGGATTTCAAGTAAACCATCACAACTAATAGTCTCATTTCCCAGATTTTCAGAAATTGTTTATTGTTTCATTTAAATGATATATGCGGAGTCTCCTTGCGAAAAATCAAATATAAATGCCACTAGAGCGATTTTTAAATTTTGGGTTTTTGGTACCCACATCCTTCCTTATAGTTCAATTTCATTGATTTTCAGCAACTATTTTGCTAATTTTATTCCAATGGCACATACAGAGTTTCCTTTACAAAAAATTAAAATTGCGACCACTAGAGCCATGTTTAAATTTCACTTAAATCCCCACTTTTTTCACGCATATCCCGACTCCTTATGGCCCATTACCAAAATTTATTTTAAGAAATACATCGAAGTTTCGTTTAAAAAAAACACATAAATTGCTGCCACTAGAGAGATTTTTCAAGTATTTTAAAATTTTACTGGTTTACGAACTCCACGAATATTTGTTAATTGATGATTATATGCCGAGTTTCGTTGAGGAAAAAAAAATTGTTACCGCTGTAGAATTAACCCACACATACACATATACATTTATAGACATATACCGAGGGTGCCAAAATGTACGCGCTTTGACAGTAGATATCTATTTAATATATTTCAAAGGTGGACCGAAAAACAACAGTAAGATGTAGTATGATGTTCTGTAAATAGATGTGACTTACATACATTATGATAGCGTTGCTACGTGACAGGTAAATCAACAATGAACAAATAAAGCCAAGATTACCGCATGATGTTCTGTAAACAGATGTGACTCATTACGTTATACTAGCGTTACTACAACAAATTGGAGCTAAGATTATCGTTTGAACAACGGAAAGCAATTTTGAAGGGTTATTGGAAAACCGAGAATGTTGTTGTAATTCAAAGGTAATGGAGACGTGTACGCGAGTAACAATTGCACGCATTCGAGACAAATTTGAGACTCGTAGTACAGTATACCGTAGAAAACCAGCTACACTAGCAACACTTCGGGAAGAAATAGAAACGTCATGTGCTGCAATCGCTGAGGACACTTTCGCAAACGTTGCTCAATCAGTAGTTCAACGTACTCAGACGTGTATCGACGCCGATAGTGGGCATTTTGAGCAACTGTTGTAACTGTAAAAGTCTAAGATGATTAGTGCTCATCATTTTCTGTTTGTGTGAATTCAGTTTTGTTACGTTAACACAGTTTTTTCTTTGCTTGAAGTGTGCATATATTTTTGGCACCCTCTATATATTTATAATTATCAATTTCGATGCCTAATAGGTGGAATCGATGGTGATTTGAATAACATTTTCAAAAATCGTTTCTTGGGTACAACCGCAATATCTACATTCTGTTCGTTAAAATGTTAGTGCAAATAGAAATGGGTCAGAATGGAGAACAGAAATCAACACTTGTTCTCAGATTCTATTTTCCCGGATAAACCGATTTAAGACAATTAGCGAGTTTCACGTTCACAGGTAAATGCCTGTAATAACATTAAGGTATGTATAATTATATAATTCTACAGACCCACGGTAATCTTAGCTAAAGAAGCTGGGAAAATATGAGAACTACGTTACCGCTCCGTTTTGCCTCTTTACAGGGTCATTTCATTTGCATAGTTGCGGCCCTAATGTCTCATAAATTGTCGTGCACCTTGGGCATTCTTAGAATTGTGAGGTTATCGTGGTCCTCCAAAATTACTAAATCTGTTGTGCCGATTCCAAAACTGCTATCCGTACGAATTTTTGTTTACAATTAGCAATTTTATCCCTAATGTTTTTAATTTAGCTGTGTGACAATTTTTGTTTAAAGCAATAAAATACTATGAACTTAATTGTTCAACAACAACATCACCAGTATAACTTAAAATAATGCCATTCTTATTCTTATCCCTGGAAAGTTATTTCCGTTTTTAGTTGAATTTCAAGTACTGAGTAGGTATTTTTGTCAGTAGCAATTGTATTTCATAGATTCCCCCCCCCCTTTGAAAGTAATACAGCAAGAGTAAAAATTGAAGGAGTTGTTGGTGAAAGTTTTAATATATTTGAAGGTTATAATGCCCCATGTTGGTAAGCCAAAGTTTGAAGGGGTTAGGGTGGAAGGAATTATGGTGGTAGGATTTTAATTATTCGCAATACAGCTCACCTTATTCTAGCTTAAGAAATGTTTATGAGTTACATGGCCACCTATGGTGAAGGTCGGCACGGCCAACTAAGTTAAGTGGCATTTAAACGCTTCAGTTTTCATCACTGGTATTTGTAATGGTGAAAGGGATTCATGGTCTTTTCATATAATTTGTGCTACTTGTCTTTGTACTCGGAAATAGAGGAAATAAAGACTCTCCTTCTTTAGTGAACGTCTTGTCTTTTATAAGTCAGCTCTCTTGAGACTTGAAGCTCGAGGATTATGAAAACGCCAGTAGAACCAAATAGAACAAAAGAAACACCGCACACACTGCCGCAGCGACGGCAGAAAAAAACTCTCCACTGTTGTTTTGAAGCTACCAAAGGTGAAGAAAAGAAATTATTTAGCGCAGAAGTGCACGGAAATTCATTTGACAGCTATATACCAGACAAGATACAAAACTTCTGGGCGGAGGAGAAACATTCCAAAACCGACCAGAAAAAAACGTTCATTTAATTTAATGGAAGGAAATAAAAATAGTTGCAGACACACATACACACGTGTAATCAAGTGGAAGAAAAAGCAACAACTTCGATTTAAAGGTAGAAACTGCAGTAGAACTAAATCAAGTGCAGCAAACTAGTGTCGTAAAGAATGAAGGAGGCTTAATTAAAACTAGGAGTCTGGAGACTGTTTCACAACATGTTCCGATTAAACCAGATGGTGCAGCTCAATGCTAGAAGGACATAAGTCACTTATTGTAGAAGTCCTGTACCGTATAACGCTCGGTTTTGTTACCGTACCGTAGAACAGGAGTGGCTTTCTATGGGGTTGCTGGTTTGTATTACCACAAAATTTCAGCATTTAATTTCGTATAACTTTGCTTGATGTGTTTCTATGCTTAAAAATTAAAATTTCTTTTGAGACTTCTATTTTGAAAATTATTATTTTTAACAGTGTTTAACTTATTTTTTCCCCCATACTGAGGCACCACAGGAGGTGGCCACTGATGATAGATGAGATAAATTGGGAAAGGAATTTGTTTTTAAGGAAGGATGCGTTCCAGGTATAAACAAAGAATATTAATGAAAATCATATCAAAATAAACATTAAAACGATACAAAATTATGATTTTTAACACTCCTAGCCTTTAATACCTTAAATTTCGGTTTTCAGGTATATCCCCAAATCCTAAAGGCTCGGTTTTTCTGATTCAGAAACTATTTTTCTAATTTTTCTTAAATGATACATACAGAAGGAAAAAAACCAGATAATTGTGCCGCTATAACGACATTAAATTTTGGATCTTAATTTGCTGATTTTCAAAAATTATTTTCAGAAACATATGCGAAGTTTCGTTAAGGAACAAAAAAAAAAAAAAAAAAAAAAACTGCGGTCGCTGGAGCGATTTTTAAATGTTCACTTTAGGTTAACGCTCACTCTTTAAATTTTGATTTTCAGTTATACTGCAATTCCTAATGACTCGATTTTTGTGATTCACAAACTATTTTTCTTGTTTTACTTAAATGACAACGAGTTTCGTTGCGAAAAAATAATGATGCCCGTAGAATGAAATTAAATTTTGGGTATCAATCATAAACCATTTTTATTTTATTTTAATGGTATATGCAGAGTTTCGTTGAGAAAAAAACCAAAATTGCGACTTTTGAAATTTTCCCTTTAATTTACTCTTTAATTTTCAGTTTTTAGATATACCCCCTATTCTCTGATTTTCAGAGAGGTGGTTTTCTTATTTTATTTCAATGATATACACAAAATTTAGTTGATAAAAAACAAAATTTGCGGCCGCTAGAGTAATTTTAATTTTTTCGCTTTAAATTCGTATTTCCGGTATACCTCCATCCAAAATTGCTGCTGCTAGAGAAAATTTTAAATTTTGGGTTTCAGGTATATCCCTACTCTTAATATCTGATTTCGTGGATTTTCAGAAAATAATTTCCTTATTTTATTTCAATGGCATATACCGAGTTTCGTTGAGAAAAAACAAAAATTGCGGCTGTTGGGGCGATTTTTAAATTTTCGCTTTAGGTAAACCTCCATCCCCCATGATCCATTTTTGTTGGTTAATGAACTGGATGAATAGTTTGTTAATTGATCGTTATATGTCTAGTTTCGTTGAGAAAAAACAATAATTGCGATCGCTAGAGCGTTAACAGTCACACACACACTATATGTATATTAATTTCGGTGCCTAGTAGGTAGGATCATGGGGACTTGAAGAAATTTTTCAAAAACCATTATATAGGTAGAACTGCAATGATATATATACAAATGCAATATCGCAAAGCACAGAAAACACTTTCTTCGGTTCTCTGGTCATAGACAGTACATTGGCGATTCTCGAAAAACAGATTACAGTACATCGCTGTTATATGCCTTGCCATTTATCGCATTTATAAAACAAACGAAATATGAATATCGCTCCACGTAAAGTAAAGCTGCAAATTTTCGTAGTTTTCCGTCATCATGTTGTGATAGAGTTTATGATCCTAGTCAGTTTTATTATGTGTTTTGAATACGTGGAGGCATTGAGAGTGTAATCCTTTGTCACATAGTGATGACAATAGTAACATTGCGAACACGTGGATAAAACAATCGGGGAGGAACCGTGGCAACCTTAGAATATACGATATTGACATCGCTGCAGGTCAGGTAGTCCTTGATGGGCTGGTAGTTAACCTTTAGAATAGGACGATAATAATGAAATCCTCAACTATAAGGGGAGACAGTCAGGCAAGACGGTACGAGAAAAGAAATTTGCTACAGGCTCTAACCAATGAGCTGTAGACACTCAAATATGTCTCTCAACAAAAACTATCTGATGATAAAAAGTGTATGCATTAAAATGTGTTTAAGTTCAACATATATATTTTTTTATTGAAATAATATTTTTTAAAGGAAAGTTGGCCTTTTTTTCCATATTTCTGATAGAATCATTTAATGTTATAGATTAAACACGTTCTGGCAGCGTGTAATATGCAGAATATACTATCCAGAAATAATTATATATTTCTTATAGCTGTAGCCTTGAAAATGAAATGAAAGTGTAACATAAGCTGCTACTAGTTCTGTAAAACATCCAATGCTGAGATCCACGTGGAGGGTAATACACTTTGAAGTAGGGCGATGTTGAACGTGTGAGCCAGTTCTCTTTGGCACTCGGAAAAGAAGGCAGCAAGAGAGAAAAGGCTGGGTAAAAAACTGTACTAGAGGGGGAGACGTCGATAGTAAATATGTGGCAAGGCACATATACAGACATGAAAGGAGGCAAAAAAAAAAAAACGGTTTAGAAGAAAGTAATGGGAAAGCAAAAAGAGTACATGTGCAGCTGAAGACTAGGGGATAAAAAGGAGGGTGGAGAAGAGCAGAAAAAGGCTATAGAAGAAAAGAAGGAAAGTAACGGAAAAAAAGAGAAAAAGCAATAGATAATGGATGGAAGGGATAAAGAACAACGGACGGTAATGTCTTCAGTTTTGAAAGGAACAAATAATTTTATAAATAACTTTAACGAGAATTTGGAACTTCTATTGTAGGGAAGTCCATAATTACAAATGAACTCGCTGTCACTGTTCAGAAGCTAAGAAGATCTAACACATTATTTCGCAAATCTTTAACACCTCATGCCCATAATCGCCGAATTACTTAAATAAGTTTATAGGCACTGCAATAATTTAATAACACACTCCCTATTAACACCATTTTATTACACACGAACAATATGCCCTGTTTTAATAATCCAAAACAACGAAATTAAGTGGATAATAAAAAACAAAACAAAAAAACTTAGCATTTAAATTTCCTATAAGGTTAGATTTTTATTTCCTTTGAAGTTTTAAATTTTTTATTACTTTTTCAAATGAGAACGAAATTTAAGTTTATCTAGTATTTTGCCTTTCTCCCTGAGGAATGGATTACTAGCAAGTATTGACCGTAAATATGCACATAAACTTGTTAAGAACACATCAATTTTCTTACATTATATAGTAACTAAAAAAGGAATTTCATAGTGCAAGCTATGTAAACAATCTTTACAATAATAATATCACATAAAAATCCACCAAACAACATTTAATACTTTTTAACGAAATAAATGTTTTCTAATTGAAGATACGAAAATATAATTAAAAAGTCCATCACGTAGGAGCTGAAACTTAACGAATTCCTCAGCAAGTTGCATTTGTGAAGGTTATAGCAGAGCACTAGAGCAGAGATTGTAGTAAAATACAAGTAATGCTATACATACAGTGTGTATTTAAGAAAAAACATAACTTTCAGGCTTAAAAGTATATGCTTTTCCCGTATCACTATTTTATTTAAGCGTTAGGTTATCGTTCCCAATTGCACTTAGCTGTGTAACAACTAAAACGGAATGTGACTAACATTTAAGTTACACGGTTAATTTTAGAAGTACGGTTGCTTGTTTTTCTGTGTTCCAAAAATGTTATGTTCTCTCCGCCTACATTTATTACACACTTTACACTACTATGGTTGATAGAGTACATACACTACCGCTTAAGATTTGCACACCGCTCCGTATCGCTCCAGCATTTCCTGAAATTAGGCTTTTTCCGCTGCCGTTCAGTACTGCTGTCTGTAAGAGCAAGCCGATTAATCGTCCAAGCGCAGTTGATTTTCCTAATTTTCAGAAACTATTTTTCTTATATTTTCACATTTACCAAATTTCGTTTATATATAAATGTTTTCGTCTCGTTTTTGGTGCCTAGATAGTAGCACTGATGGTGATTTGAAGAAATTTTTCAAAAATATTTTCATGGTTACAACAGAATTCCTTCGGAAGTCGCTAAAAATATATAACATTGCTCTCTCTCTCTCTCTCTCTCTCTCTCTCTCTCTCTCTCTCTCTTATCTCAATAGTAATTTGTAACATTAAGTACTGCTTAATAACCGATTGACACTGACGAAATGTGGCAGAGAATCATTTTGATGGCGGAGACGATTGAACAGCTGATCCAAAATCTCGATGTTTTCAACATCCTCTGAAATTCTTGTTGAAGACTATTCCACAGATGCTCGACAAGATGTGCATCTGGGTACTAAGCAGGCCATCTAGTATTGTAACACATAGTCTCTCTATAAATGAATGAATGAATATTTTATTCCAATTAAGATAACTACTAATAACTTTGCAACATTCGCACGGGTCCAGGTTCGTGCCTTTCATAACACACAAAAAGTACATTATTTAAATAAATAAGTAAATATGTCATGCCTTCATTGATTAACGCTGTTAAAGTAAGGTAATAACGTTAATAATAATAATAATAATAATAATAATAATAATAATAATAATAGCTCCATAAACACCTACAGAATATGGAACACCTTCCTCCTTGTCAGTGCAATAAGTAAACACAATATCATCTATACATACATTTTAATTCAGTTTAGTTCTCCCAGCCTCTCACCCGGTTTTCAGCTTTTTCAGACATGACCTGTCTCACCTTCGACATGAATTTGCCTTCTTGCTTGTTCCTCATCCTTGCCTGCCAGCAGAATGCCCGCTTGTCCTCTGTTAGAGTCAGTAAAGGAGGGTGGCAGAAACTTTTTCTCAACACCTCAGTGCAGCTGCAGAGATGTGCGATCATAGTTCTTCCTCCCACATAAAGGGCAAAGTTTCATCCGAGATTCTGATCTGCCGCCTTGCTTCAAGCCTAAAACACGCGAGTCTCTGTTTTGATGCACTGCTCCATCCCCCGCCCAGATTTTAACCCCGTTTGTACTATTTTTGAATAGTGTTTATCGCCCGTTTTTACTACTGAGGCAGTGGACACTGTTGATACATGACATGAAATGATATATTAGGAAAGAATTTTTTTAAGGAAGGAAACGTTCCAGGCCTAAGTTTAGTGTACCTCCCCGGCATTTCCCATATATGAGGACTGAGGAAAACCTGGAAAAAAACCTCAGACAGGGAGAATAAACCTGGCGGGATTCGAACCCCCAGACCTCCCGCTCACTAGTCCGCGATTTAACGACCTCGGCCACCCGTGTACTTCCAAAGAGATCTCCTCACATTGCACGATTGTAAGATGCCTGTCTCTCTAACCACCTGCACCCTGTGCTTTGGCATTATCAATGTACCTGTTTGCATTGTTTCGCGACTGTTTTTTTTTTTTTTTTTTTTTTAAATACATATTTCCTCCGCTTTGAATTTGTGAACATGCTGACATGTACAGTCCTTCTACTGATTGTTTCCATATGCAAATTCTCCTGAAATCTGGAGGCTGATTCCCTATATAATACGACGAAAATTGAGTATTCCTTCGTGCAGTATATTTTGAAACAGTTAAAGTGCCAACGTTCTGCAAGACACATCTGAACATAGCAGATCCCTCTCAAAGCTTTAAGACATAGAAATCTGATTTGTGTAGCAGTTTTAATCCTTGGTTTACCTGGATGCTGTTCCTCTGGAATGCCAAATTCTTGGTATTTCCTGTACAAACATCTACCCTTGTAATCAGAATGGCATGAGGTTGTGTTCTGACACTTCTAATTGTTCCAATTGTCATACATGGTACTTATTTGTTTGTTTTCATTTTTTCAAATATTTTAACACAGGGAGTTTACCATCTCCTACTTCTTTACTTGCACACAATGTTAATAACTGACTGTGGAAGAGAAATTAACATACTCATAACAACCATATATGTTCATTCTTTATCATTTTAGAGATAACAAGAATTTCATTTAAAGTGACAGATGCGACATGTATATTTCTCTATACATACGATAAGAAGCTGTTTAATAAAGAAAGATCAACTTTTTTGACAACATATTTTTACTCGCCGTCATAATTTTGATGATCTTTCTCAAAGTAATCCCTGTTGGATGCAATACACCTTTCCCAGGGTTTCATCTGTTTTCAAAGACTGTTTTATTTAAGGACGCTCTTGAACATCTCAGTTCATCAGCGTCCCATTCTATTCAGGGCGTGAAACGACCGACTAATTTTGCTCAGAAGCCTCTTCTTTCAGGCTTGAGGTTCTTTATCGTGCCGTAAAAGTACGACATGGTACCCACGGCTTTACTTCCCTGCCGAAGAAAGCCATGCTTAGAATTTTTACACCCGAAAAAATCCATCGGTCCTGGTCGCGATCTTGGGTTTAGAAGTCAAGTATGGTTACCACTACGCCACCAGGATGACATGCTGGCAATTATTTTTGACACATTCTTCAGAAACTTTTCCGCAGTCTTCAATTTCAGGAAAACGAAGGGTTGCATTTCGATGTCTTCACGTTGATTTTTATAAGATATTCAGTAATTTTAGTTCCGCTGTGTAGCCGTGTACTACAGTAGTGCGACATCCATTTTTTGCTGTTAAATATAATCTTTTGAGTGTGATATGCCTTGTAGAGTTTTCGGGACATTTCTGTAGTAATTCCCGGTTTCAATTGTGTTTATTTCCTCTCAGGATGGAAATGATATAGTCAAGTTTCATCTGCAGTGATTACCTGTGAAAGAAACTCCGCATCTTCCTGTAACATCATCTTCAACTGTATGCAAACCTTCAAAAGAACTGTTTTATTGTGGTATCAGTAGTCTTGGAACCCACCGTGCACATACACCTCTCATATGCAACTTTTTTGTTAATAACGCGAAGTTTTTTCAGAATACCTGACGGATGCGGTGTTAATATTTTCTTCCATTGGAATACAAACTAGGACGTTCGAGCCACTTTCGTCTCTAACGTTTCGTGGTGAGGAGTAACCATATTTGCTACCTAAACCCAAGATCGCAGGTTCGATCCTGGCCAGGATTGATGAAATTTTTCGGGCGTAAAAATCCTAAGAGTGGGTTTCTTCGGGTTAAGTCCTAGGTTCCATGTAGAAAAAACTCAAGCCTTAAAGAAGAGACCTCTGAGCAAAATTTGCCGGCTGTTTCACGTCCTGATTTGAAAGGGAAGGTGATGACCTGAGATGTTAAAGAGCGTCCGTAAATAAAACAACTCAACAAGAGCCACTTTCTTTTGAAATTAATTGCCTCCCCTCTTTAAACTTTTAAATCATCTTCGAGCTGTCCTATAGGGAAGAGCAGGTCCTCCACAGACCTCCTGTGACATAGCATAGGCCTCAGCTGAAGATTTGTTGAGAAGAAATTGGAAAATCAGAGCAGTATATTATTCGTCGCGTGTCATCTCAATAAGCGGAGCTGAATATGTCTCAACATGCACACCTATCACCGGAAGTGAAAACAATAAAAATAGTGCCATGTGTGTATTATGCATTAACCTAGCAAAATATTGTAAAGTTAAATTTTAGAGCGGGAAATTATGCTGATCACTTTCATTAACCAGCGCAGGTATTTAGTGGACATACATGAAACTGAATCCCTGTCTGTATAGGGTCGTACAAACCCAATGCAGTCTCTGAAGGCTCTTTATGAAATGTTTGCAGCAGTGTTTTGGGAGACGGATATAAAGCAGGTGGTGAAATATTTAATCGGAAATGTTTAGTGCTGTAAATGAATCTATTGTCCCTTTTTACGACAGGAAATTTAACGAGATAACAACACCTGTATACCCATAACAGTAGTCCTGTTCATATATTTGACCACGTTTCCGCGATTCATTTGTTCAAAATAGGTGTTTGTTTTCTGTGAAGTACAATATAAATTCATGAGTAAAAATACCCCTACCATAATAGGTTAAATGTGACGGAAACATTATAAGGGGAGGTTGCAGGCAAAAAGATGCATTTTTTAACATTTTCTAAACGGGATTATAATAAACCAGTATTATCTAAATTATACGATATACTTCTTATTCTGATAAGAGGGTAGGTCCATAAGTTTCCGGCCAAGCCCACCGGAACTATCTCATTCACAAAATACGTTTCTGGTGTCATAACTTATCTGTTAAGTAAATAATTGCAGCTGCTACTTCCACTCCACATATTCAGTTGTTCAGATATAGTTGCATAAAGAGGCTATGTGTAGAAGATTGTGACATGTTCAAAATGGAATTTCGAGCTGTTATTAAATTCTTCACAAGAGAAGGAATTACTCCAAAAAACAGCGATTGGACGGTGTATATGGGGAAGCATCCCCCTCATATTCTACCGTAAAACAATGGGCTTAAATTTTTCGAATGGGTCGAGAAAGCATTGAAGACAAAGAGCGGCCCTTGGAGGTGCTCACTCCTGAAAACATCGCTTTTGTGAAAGAAGAAATTATGGAACACCGGCGGCTCAAAGTTACTTAAATAGCAGCAAGGTTGGGCTTTTCTAAAACAACAGTCCTTAGAATTATTCATGAACATTTAAACACGAATAAGGTTAGTGCAAGATGGGTGCCTAGAATTCTTTCCTCAGTCCAAAAGCAGCAACGAGTCATCTGTTGACAGGCATTTTTAGAGCTCTGCCGTGGCCACGAGAGAGAAGTTCTACAAACCATTGTCACAGGAGATGAAACTGTGGTCCTCTACTATGATCCCTTGTCCAAAAGAGAATTAACGGAGTGGCGTAAACCTGGCGAAGCACCGCCTCTAAAGACCAAGGTCGCTCAGTCAACCAAGAAGATGATGACCATAATCTTTTGGGACTGTGAAGGAATACTAGTCATTGACTTCAAGGAAAGGAACACCACAGTAAATGGGGAGTACTATGCTGTCCTACTGCATAGACTACGTGGTTTCAGCAAATACTTTTTTTTTAATTGATTTATTTACGGACGCTCTTTAACATCTCAGGCTATCAGCGTCCCATTCTACTCAGGGCGTGAAACGGCCGACAAATTTTGCTCAAGAGGCCTCTTCTTTCCGGCTTGAGGTTCTTTTACGTGACGTAAATGTACGACACGAGACCCATGGCTTTACTTCTCTTCCGAAGGAAACCATATTTAGGATTTTTACTCCCGAAAAAAATCTATCGGTCCTGGCCGGGATTGAACCTGTGATCTTCGGTTTAGGAGGTTACCACTACACACCAGGACCAACAAGAAATCTGTTTTTGTTGTTCTTTCTTAGGCAAGAGTTTCGTCTTAAAAATTAACAGTATTTGCCAATGCTCCAGATAAAATACGACCGATCGTGACATAATTGAGCCCATACGACAATACTCAACTGTTGTTGACAAGGCTGAAACGCGAACGCGCCTGGGATCTCTCGTTCTTGATATCTGTTCAAATAGGGCATTAGGATTTTGCACCCTTGAAATGCTGAAACAGTAGCCAAGGAAAAGCATTTCTTTAATAACTGTGAAAAGAAACATTACGAAGCGTGAATATGGAAACATTATCTCGAGGGGAGAAACCGCCTGCATTTTGTAAATTAAAAAGTTGCTCATTAACACCCAGAAGCGGCAATAGGGAAGATGACTTCAGCATTGTGAACCCCGAGAAAAGAAAACGCGTTCACAAGAAGTATCCGCTCTCGTGAAGGATTTCCTGCGTCTGCATATTCACAACTTTCTCATTACGTCTTTGTTAATTAGTGACTTAGAGAGGTTGGTTCAGTGAAAGCTCAAAACAAGAATCCCAACACTTAAACTACCCCTTCTCACAGTAATCTGCGAGAAAGGAAAATATATATATGTTATTGAACCAGTTTCTGGTACAGTAGGTTGCAAAACACGAAGATTTGTGTTTTATAACCAGTGCACCTGCACCAGTTTTTTATCCGGTACATACGTAATTATTAATTTCATAGTTTTTCGTTTGAAGCTCAAATTTAAATTATTTCTGAGTACTGGCATACGAATTTACCGGTACAGCGCGCTGCTGTACGTATCATGTATCAACAGTGTCCATTGCCTGTGATGTCTCAGCAGTAAAAACGGGCGTTAAAGACAATTCAACAACAACAATTATGGAAAAAGATAATACTGTACACCTTCACAGCGTTACCATGATAACCAATAAAATATCGTTACATTTGTTTCCAAATCCGCCAATAAATCGTCAACTTGTTGGAGATCGCGTTAAAATGCCTCCCGTTGTGCGGCTGAGTGCCAAGCAATGCCAAATAAAATGTTTTGTAACTGCAATGTGACCGCCTCGGACCGCTCCACCCCCAAATCGTGAGGCGGCACACCCCAGAGGAATTTCACGTGGTTACGCCCGCCATCCTCGCAGGGGATGTTTCATAGTACCAACCTCTTTGACTCTTATTTATTAACTATCACAAATTGGAAATTATTAGCCTTTGTAAGCCCACTTTCTTACGTCACCCGAGCAGAAGAGAACGAAGCACATATTTCATTCGCATTTCGCTGTTATACAAATTTCTCCCAATGCAAGAGAAATGTCTTACATTAATGTTTGACCGTTTTCGTAAACTAGTTGAAAAGTACTTTCTACCACACAGCCTGCTAATACATCACAGTTGCCTGCTAATAAAATAAGCGTGCGTATACGAGATAAGGCCCGTAAAAATGCAGGCAACCTGTTTCAGCAAAATCTCTCCCTAATCAATGCATCGCTCACATCTGTTTTACATTTTAATCCACCAAGAAAAAACCTCCACTCTTGAAAGTCAGATTTCAGTTTTAAGATAAGATAAGAGGTAAAATTTTGGGAAAAATTTTAAATTTTACTTTTGTTTCAAATAACTATTTGGGTTTTTCTGCTTAATTTAGCATACAACTTATTGAAAAATTGCAATTTTAGGTGTTTTTAATTATATTAAATATATTGTTATTAAGATTAATATTATTAGAAGAATACTTGATAATATTATTTTATTAGAATATAAAAATATTTCATTTGGGATAAGTCTTGTAACATATATAAATAATACTAGTATTCCTCCTAGGAAGATAAGGATTAAAATATATGAAAATCATATGTTTTATATACCTAACTACCTTTTTAATACCCCGCACTGCATAAAAATGAAAATATCTCTGAAAACATTTGATGCATTTTGTAGGTAAACTACAGTTTGAAATGTCTATAACATATGTTTGTGTGTTTAATGTTTGAAGCAATTGGAAAGTTTTGTGTTTATTTTGAGTTTTACAAGCTATAAATCCCATTTTTATTTCCTAAAAACATCTAATATCATGCATAGGCCCACCAGGGTTATAAAACATTTAAAAACAAGGGAAATTTGTATTACAAAACTTATGCAATAAAGCATGGTAGTAGTGAATAGGCCTATATCATTCGGTGAATGATAAATCAATTATTTACACTTCCCCTAATGCTTCCAAGAAAAAGATATCAGGTAACCATATGGAAGATATTGAAACAACAAGGAAAATATTAATATAGTGAATGACTTATATTTTAATTACAGTGTTGAGTGAAATTGTCCCCTATGGTGGTATAATTACTTTGTGTGAATATACAGGTGCAAGAAATGGATTAGTGTGTAAATTGACAGTTAGTTGTATTAACTTGATTTTAGTCATGAGTAAAAAATTCACAACATATGTGCCTTTTTCTCATAAACTAATGAAGACAGAAGCATGAATCTACATTTAGTACATTCATTGCTGAATTGCATAACTTTTTCATACATAAATATTAATATAGTTTTATTTTTTACAAAATGAAGTCTATAACGAAAAAAATAATAACTTACTGTTTATATAATGTACATTCTGTAAATTGGAACTCACAACTTATAATGAAAAATAAGCATTAAAAGTTTTACTGAGATATCTATAATGCTTTCTGTGAAAAAGGTACATAAAAATAAACAACTTTGCATTAGAAAGATAGGTTCGAAATGTTCATGATAATGACACTACATGTAAATAGTTCCAAAAATTAAACTTTTGATTTTAATTACATATTTTTTTACCAGGGATGTTAAGTACCATGTTTACAAACTCATTTTGAAATTTGAGTATGCCGAGATTAATTTTTATGAGAGAAGTACACCTAAAGCAGCAAAAATTTTTAAAAATAATATATTTTTGATTTATTAAAATAATTATAACATAATAACAATTAATATTAGTCAAAAGTTAAAAATTTATAATTTAGATAAAATGCTTAAAATGTGGTAAAAATTTCATTTGGATAAACAGTAAAGTTTTTTCTGAAAAATCAGCTTGTGTTCTGTGACGTTCAGCACGAAAATTGACATGCGTTTACTAAGTTCCTTAAACACGTGAATATCAGAGCATGAACATAGCAACAATGATGTCTTACTTTCACTTTCGGGAACTAAATTTGGAGAGTAGTGCACATGAAGTAGATTTCTGTGTGGAAGAGGTAAAACAATAATTGATGAAAGAGCACCATAGAAGACAAAGAAAATTTTGTCAGGGAAAAGATGGCTAACTATAGACTGCTCAGAAAACATAAAAGGAAAGATAAAGTGCTGGAAAATTAGCCAATAACCGCGCAGAAAAGGTCGCTTTTTTACATTGTCCGCCTCACGCATGGAAAATGACAATGGCAACTGCATGAATTCAGTTTTGAATTTACTTACGATAAGAGTCCGAAAGTTAGGCAAAATGCCATTCCTTTCTGGGTGGATATATTTAAGAGCCAGTTAGAAATGAACATGTTTCCGTACATTTAGAGTCGATAGGTCCACTTTTTTATTTTGCCTTTTTCCCTTATTTTGACTTCTGCTGCTTATTTTATGTCAGCCTGTTTTGGATCATTATGCATTTTTATGGGATTAATTACGCATTTTAAAAAGAACATAAAGCCTTTCAATGTATCAAAGTGAAAAAAGTTACACAAATTAAATGGCATATTCATCTCACAAAAATATCTATTGAAAATCTTGTTATACGATCATTTCCAAGCAGTCAAAAACTTTCTCCTCAACCCATTCACTTAAGCCGTTTAAACAGCAGAACCTCCATTAAAAAGGAAAGCACGGTTACCTCGGGCATACTGATACCAGGAAATAGAGAGAATGAGGGAAGTACTGTAGTTTTGAATAATCCTGGCGAATGACCTCATATCATAGGAAATTAATGGTGGGGTAACTTTTCAGCTGTATAAATGTAACCAACGATTGTAAGCGAGAAAGATGAGAGCGGTACAGCTCAATAAACCGTCCCTACAATGTGTTCAGTACGGAAGTAAGAGATACTAACCTGATTCCCCTATAAATGTATAAACAGAAAATGAACTCAAACAGAAACCTCTGTGCAACTTTTGCTCATTCTCCAGGACTATTCAAAACTACTTTCCTTTTTCTTTATCAACATTTCCATGATTTTCGGAAAGATGAATGTTCTGTTGTAAATGGTATAAGTCCTTCCGAAATAGTTTGTTTTAAATATGCTCCAATCACATCAGTGGTAGTAGAGCGTACTTTTTATGGTGACTTTTTTTTCTTTCTGACAGTGGCTGACTATACTTGAAAAGACGGCCTATTTTCAGTGTTTTCCCCTTTCCGGAGTTTAGGGATATCATCCATAAATGATTGTTTTGTATAATATGATAAAAACAATGTTTTCAACGGCATAGAAAGTGAAAAAAAAAACTTAAAACGATTGAAGACTATGTTGGAAAACTAAGTTATTATTTTACAAAATGCACAAACAAATGAGTGCTTAACTTTGTTTCTTACCAACATATTCAATGGCGGTGTTACGAAACTTTCGTTGTAGTCAACACAAGAATGCCTTTCCTTAGCAACTAAACACCAGAGGAAGTTATTTCCAAATGTAGGAGATCTTGCACACTGGATACTATACAGGCGATCTGGGAAGGGTTAACAATATCCAATCCTTTTGCTGCTGTTCTGTTTAACAAGGCAACTCGCTATAGGTAATTCCAGTTCCAAACTGTAATAAACTGAATTGACTTTCTTGTGCGAAAGTTTCCCTGTAACTGCTGCCGGTTGCCATGTTGGTAGTACGGAAATATATTTTCAATAACACTTATGCAGGGCTTAACGCAGAAAACCTGTCCCTTCGTGGTCATTATCGAAATGCGCTTGCTGAAAACCCGTGTGCAGGGAAACGGGGAACAAGTTCCTAACAGCGTATGTCGGTTTTTGTGTCAGCTTTTCAACGCAGCGTCTACCTTCCTGAAAAGCATTTAGCCTCGGAGTAGGTAACCTGCAACCTCGCTATTTATTTCAAAAATATCTCGAATTTTATAGGAAAGGTCTTGCAGGAGCTTGGGTGTTAACAGTCTAACTACAGATGCTAAAATGAATAATATTTACATTCTAATAAACATCAACCAGCAGAATTAATTGAACTGGGTTTTAAAACATAGCAGTAGTTTCCAGTTACTTAAGAGGAAATGGTACCCTGTATCTCCGCATTGTTAATTTTGTCATGTTTAGGACATCCTTTAACAAAAAGGGGGGGGGGATCATCTCTTGAACGCAAAATTCTTCTAAGCTCTACTCGTTACAGCGCGCGGTTCACAAGATAACCAGCAAAGCTGGGTAACCACCGCAGTGTACCACCATAGTGTTTAACGCTCGTTTTTATTGCTCAGGTACCACAAGGTGGTAGACACTGATGGTACATGAGATGATAAATTGGAAAAGAATTTTTTTTAAAGGTAGGAAGTGTTCCAGGCCTAATTTTAGGGTACCTCCCTGGCATTTGCCATTTATGAACAATGAGGAATACCTGGAAAAAACGTCAGTCAGGGAGGACGGTCCTAGCGGGATTCGAACCCCAGACCTCCCGTTCACGAGTCGGCGCCTTAACGATCTCAACCACCCATGGCAGCATTGTGTGGTTGAATGAATTTTTTTTTTTGTTGAATGTTTTATTTATGGACGCTCTTTAACAGCTCAGGTCATCAGCGTCCCATTCAACTCAGGGCGTGAAACGGCCGACAAATTTTGCTCAGAGGCCTCTCTTTCAGGCTTGAGGTTCTTTTTCGTGCCGTAAATGTACGACACGGACCCACTGCTTTACTTCCCATACTTAGAATTTTTACGCCCGAAAAAATCTATCCGTATAGTTACCACTACACCACCAGTATGTTAATATTGCACTTGCAAATTTCACAAATTATATGCAAATAAATGACTGAATAACTGTATGTATCTACAATAACCCTATTATCAGATCAATGGAACCATTCTCTATTGTGCAGCACCGGAACAGGCCGCAGCGCTATTACGAAGGCTGCATATCTGCAACACAAAAGAGAGGGAGGGAGAGAGAGAGAGAAGTAATTAAGATGGAGAGGAGTAATACCATCAATCTTTACCACTAATTACACTGTCTCCATTCACTATAGAGCAAGAGATACCCGTCCTTGGAGTCGCAAGTAGATGTGACCTGCAGATACCATCTGGTAATTCATTGCAATGGGCCCAGAGAGCAGCCGCCCTGCTAGCTACTGTGCCATACCCATTTTGTTCAAGTTTCACTTTTTGTAGGCAACTCCAAGCTTCCCTTTCACCGTTTCAACGTTCTTTTCCTTCTTCCCGGCAAAAGTAACTGTTAAATGTTACTTTTAAACCGCAGGAAGTACACAGCAAATCCTCACCATAAAAACTTTTGTTTCGCAAGTGTGCCAGTTGTTCCTGCACCTATTCAAGTAATATCACAACAGGGCATGAGATAGCAGATAAAACGAATAACTTATTTGCAAAGTTCAGACCCTTGAGTGATATTTATTAGAACTATTTCACGAATAAAACAAATTTTAAATATAATTTTCCTCAAACTTGGCTTTAAAAATTGTAATTGTTACAAATACTAAACTTTTCAAGCAATCATGTAACAGACTAATGTCAAGAGAAGTGCAAAAAAAGTTTTTAGGAAAAAGTAAAATACGAGGGTAGGTCCATAAGTTTCCGGCCTTGCCGGTAAGGATTATCGCCTTCACAAAACACTGATGTCATACCTTATCTATTAAGTAAATAATTGCAACTATAACTTCCGCTGTGTTCAGTTGTTCAGATATAGTTACATAAAGAAGGCTATGTGTAGAAGATAGTGACATGTTCAAAACGGAGTATTCAGCTGTTATTAAATTCTTCACAAAAAAGAAGAACTTACTCCAAATGAAATTAAACAGCAATTGGACGGTGTATATGGGGAAGCATCCCCCTCATATTCTGCAGTAAAAGAGTGGGTAAAAAGTTTTCCGAATGGGTCGAGAAAGCAATGGAGACGAAGAGCGTCCAAGTCGGTCCTTGGAGGTGCTCACTCCTGAAAACATCACTCGCTCTTGTGGAAGGAGAAATTATACAAGACCGGCGGCTTAAAGTTACAGAAATAGCAGCAAGGTTGGGTCTTTCTAAAACAACAGTCCTTCGAACTATTCATGAACATTTAAACATGAATAAAGTTAGTGCAAGATGGGTACCTATACTTCTTTCCTCAGTCCAAAAGCAGCAACTGGTCTCTGTTGTCAGGCATTTTGGAGATCTGCCGTGGCCACGAGGGAGAAGTTATGCAAACCATTGTTACAGGAGATAAAGCTATGCTCCTCTACTATGATCCCTTGTCCAAAAGAGAATAAATGGAATGGCGAAAACCAGGCACAGCCTCTAAAGGCCAAGGTCACTCAGTACACCAAGAAGATCATTACCACAACTTTTGGTACTGTGAATGAATACTCTTCATTGACTTCAAGGAGAGGAACATCACAGTAAATGGGGAGTACTATGCTGGCCTATTGCACAGACTACGTGCTTCCATCAAAGAGAAAAGGCGCGGAAAGCTGAGTGGTGGTATGCGCCTTCTTCCGGATGACGCGCCTGTGCACACAGCTCTTGTTGCAAAGGAGTCTGTGAAGAAATGTGGCATCAAGGAGATCGTCCATCCACCCTACAGCCCAGATAAAGCTCCCAGCGACTATTTCCTCTTCTCAAAACTCAAGAAGGACCTTCGAGGAAGGAAATTTAAGTGTGACGAAGTGATGAATTCTGTTTATGGCCATTTTCCAGACAGGTCTTCTGACTATTTGGGGGGGGGGGGTTGAAATGTCAATTCAAAGATGTGAGAAGTGTATTGCAATAAAGGGTACTATATCGAAAAGTTAAATATAGTTAGAGTCTTTTTCGTACCTAGAAAATGGTTAGGCCGAAAACTTTTGGACCTACATATATATACATGTGTGTGCGTGCGTGCGTGCAGCGTCGCATTTTTTTGTCTTAGCGAAAGTTGGCATATAACAATCATTTAACAAATGATTCGTCGAGCTCGTTAATCAGAAAAAGTAAACTATTAAGGTTGGGTGTAGCCTAAAGCGAAAACTTTTCAACCTGTTTAAAAATTGCTCTACTGGCTGCAATTTTTATATTTTTTTTCTCAATACACTAGGTACATTTGTTTAAAATATATTAATAAAAGTATTTTCCAAAAATAAGGGCAATAGGGCCATTATGAGTGTGGATGTACATGAAAAATAACTGAAGGTTAAATCGAAATTTAAAACTAGCTCTAGTGGTCACGATTTTATTTATTTATTTTTTTAAAGGAAACAAGGTATGTATCATTGAAATAAAATAAGAAAATCATTTATGAAAATCTGTGAAATAGGACTATCAGGAGGAGATGGGAGATTTGCCCAAAGCCCAAAATTTAAAAATCGATCTAACGGCATTAATATATATTTTTTTTTTTTTGCAATGAAACTCGTTATATTAAAAAACATAGTTTCTGAAAATCGGGTATATAGGATTATTAGCAGTGTATGCTTACTGGAACCCAAAAGTTATAAATGACTCTAGCATCAACATTTATTTCTTCACAACAACATTTAGCATATATCATTAAATGAAATAAGAAAAATAGTTCCTGAAAAGTTTGGTTAGATATGGCTATACTTGAAAACTGAAAGTTTAAAACCTCTCTTGCATATATTTTTTCTGTATTGTTTTAAAATAAAAGTACAAATTATTCAACACATAAAGTTTATTTATAGCGACGCCAAATGCTTTATATTTAACAAAAGCATTGTAGTGAAGATAGCAAAAGTGAAATATTAATCTAATATGTGTTTGAGAATTATATTTGTATGTAAGAGCGCTCTGTAATAACCTTCAGAAAACGTTTTCACTACAATAACATTTAAATTAAATTTCAAAGCGAATGAAAATTGATGATACTTTTGATTGTATATTGTTGATTGTGTATATTTGCTTTGTGCATTGTAATTGTTTTTAAATACCAACAAGTTTTTGTTTTATTGAAACATATAAACAGCTTCATCTTACATAAATATCAAGGGCTGAGTTTAAATATATATATAACATATATGGCTACATTTAAAAATATTTAAAAACACCCACACCGTATAGGTTTGTCTATTAATGGTCATATACTTCTTTTAATTAATTTTTGTGATACTTACAGATTGCAGGAGTTCTAATGTTGTTCCCTCAATATCACCCATAATGCAATAACTTATTACATTTCATTAATTAATAAAGTCATTGTATTTGAATTCTTTTTATATTTACTCTGATAGGTGAGATATTCACTTAGTTTACGCAGTTGCTGCGTGACGGAATTTTTTCCTATTCAAATCGTCGTGTGCAGGCCTGTCTGAAATTTCAGTTCAGCTACAATCTCAATATTCCTGGGAAACAGCGATATTGACAGACAACCAGTATTCACATTCTTGTGTGCAGATTCCCTGCCGCTGACGAACTCATCGATCCAGCTGTAAGCGGCCTTCTGTGCAGGAGCTTCTTGACTATACACGTCTATGAGTTTCTGAAGTTTTGACAAAAACCATTCAGTCCATATTTGTTCACGTCTTTCTCTACTTAACAACAAGTGAGCACTGTCGTTTCGCTACACACACTACTTAGAACTGCCATCGTCCTAATGGATACGCGGTATTTATTTTGTAGGTCATTTCCGAACAACTCTAAAAAAGTAAAAGATGTCTAATATAATGAAATAGGTTCAACAACGGGGACACTAATAGCTTATGTCAAATATAAGCATAAAAACGAAGTTAAACGTATTTGTGTATATTACCGTTCTAAACTAATATACGAAACTACTAAAAATTTCCGAATTAGTTATTTTTTTTTTTTATCGTTTCTGTACAACATCAGTACGTATAAAATACAAAACCAGTTTTACAACCATGAAAAGAGCGCATCCACCCATAGCTAAAGGGCATTCTCCAATAAGAATTTTAAGAAGTACTTTTAATAACTTTTTTTCCACTTGCTTGGAATTTCATCGCCGTAATTTATGCTTCATGAGAACGAAACAAATTTTAAATGTTCAACTTTCAGAATGAACTCTGGCCCGGGTAGAAATAATTACATGGGGCGGTGTACAATTGTGGGCGTTCGACTCCTTCAGGTATTTATCTTCGTTAGCGTTTTGCGGAGATTTTCTACAGCATTTATTACCTATCTTGGGACTTTTTATTTTGTAAGAATTCTCGTAATGTTGTTATTTTCCCAGCTTCACGCTCCATTTATAAATTTTGTTTATAAAATTTCCTGTGGACTAATAAGCCAAAGAGATTGAAACGTTTAAACTTTAAACTGGAAGAGTGTATATAAGAGTGTTGTTAAATAAAGAATAATCCTTAGTTTTTTACCTTTGAGAGGTGTGCAAGTTGAAACACGTTCAGTTCTGCCTACAGCTAAATGGAGGTGACACGCTACGTAAACATAATGTTTTGAAATTTTGTTTGCAGTTTGAGGCTTATGGAGAGTTTGTTTTTCCCTATAGCACAGCTCGAAGATGTTTCAAAATATTTAAAGGCAGAAGGAAATCAAGGTCAAAGAAAGCTGAACTTGGGGCTCCAGTTTGTGCTCTAACAGAAGAAAATATTAATACCGCTGCTGTCATTTTGAGAGAAGATCTTCGAATAACATTAACAACACTTTCAGAAATTCTGAAAATCTCACGTTGGTAACTGAAAGGTTGCAAATGAGACGTGTATGAGCTCGGTGGGTTGTAAGACTGTTGATTCCCAAACAAAAGAACGTTCGCGTGCAGGTTTGCATGCAGTTGAAGTGTGTGTTTCTCACTCTCCTTATAGCCCAGATTTAACCCCCCCCCCCTGTGACTCTCTCCTTTTCCTCAAATTGAAGAAACACTCGCCAGAAAATGGTTTCCAGCAAGTCTACGAAGACCAACAGCAACTCTGGGACAGGTGCATTGAATACATCGCTGATAACTTTATATCCAAAGCGCTTTAATGTTTTGGGTCTAATATTAGCCCATTACTCCCATGAACTTGTGGGAATTCCCCCATGTATAGCTGTACTGTAGTGCATTTCTGAGGCCGGAACGTTCATTTACGCCACTACTTTGTCCCAAGGTAGATAATGGCGTAGACGATATGATTACATCTCACCAGGGGGTTTCTCAAACCTATGGGGAGAAGGAAAATGGATTAATAATGGCGCAAATGAGTGCAGATACAGCTTGACCTGCCCGAGAATCGAATCCAGAATCTCCGAATTTGTAATCGCAAATGCTACCACAAGACTACGGATAGCCCGGAGAAACATGGCAACTCAGAACAGCAGGCAAAAATGGATTAGAAGTGGCACAGATAAAGCTCTTAAGATATCTGCAAGTATTATAAGAAATTCAGATATAAAGCACAATTAACTGTAGAGATTATAACTAAGGGATTTTAAATAATAATATTATTAAGTTTGTTTAAGAACGCTCTTTTAAATCTTTGGTTATTAATGTCAATCAATTCAGGGCGTGAAACGGTTGATAAATATTTCTCAGAGGTCTCTAATTTCAAGCTTGAGGACTTGCCATAAAAATTGGAAATACATCAGAAATCATTTCTTCGACTGAAATCTGCTGGATATAATCGACAGACACCAGAGATGCTGGACGACCCGAACGCAGATGGGGATCAGTTTAGCCTGAGAATAGGCCAATTAGGCCCAATCTTTAGCCGGAAGAAGAAAAGAATAGTACAACTGGATGGATAAATAAATTCACTGGGTTGTAAAGCTAAAAAAATTACTAAAATATTCTGGGTCTCCTTTATGTTGGGAGTGTAAAAAGCATTATTAACGAAATCTAGCTCATAAACATGTCATAAATGCCTTTCAATTTAACATAAATACAGCAGAATAGAATTTTTTGTTTACGATGAATTATTAAATTTAAAAATAAAATTACTTAACACGTGTACCATATACAATAAGAGGTCTGATTGATGGCTGGTAAAAAAAAATAGTAAATAATATTATTTTGCAAACACAAAAACTTTTCTCAATATAATCTCCTCTGAGCTCAATAATTTTTTTATTCCTTAAGTAAAAAGTCACTTGGGGCCAAATCTGGGGAATAGGGTGGGTGGAGAATTATTTCGAAGTCCAGCTCATGTGTGAGCAGGCGCATTGTCCTGTTGTAAAATACCTTTTTAAGCGCCAATCTTGGTTGCTTCTGCTGTAACTCACTATAAGAAAGGTCCAATAATGATGTATAATAATAGCTAGTCATTATTTTATCATTTTTCAAAGTCAATCACTTTTCCCGCCGACAGTACGATTTTAGCTTTTCATCGGGGTGTAGAGATGAACCCAAGTTTCGCCTATAGCTACAAAACGACGCCACAAGTCATTCGGATTATGCTGCAACTTTTCCAAAAGTGTTAAAATGTCCTTCCTCGAGGTCATATACAACATAAATAACAGACTCAACTGTATACCCCCCCAAAAAAAAATAATCCTATGATTATTTCACCACCAGGTATAACAAATGAATCATGCATAAAGACACGCTGTGCCGCTGAAAACATACGAGATATTTATACTGTCGAATTAAGAAACTAACAACACAACACACACCCGGGATTAGCTGCGCTACGAGTGCGACAGTCAGCAAGGTGGTACTGTTTTGTCGTGGGGGAAGAAGTTGTTGCTGTAGACCCTACGTTGATATGCCAATTTGGGAGCGTATATAACTCTAATTGTTAAGTACTCTCGGCTGGTGATGATTGCTTGTAGTTGTTTATTTTTGTTTCCGCCCCCCAAACAACAAATTCTCAGGATAATTACGCTAACTTCGTTGTTCCCAAATCAACGAGTCTAGGAAGAGGATTGTAAATAGACATTACTTCTAAGAACGATTTATTTCACGTGACTTTCTTCAAAACCTCGCTGCTTTGTCCCAACGAAGAGTAATATTATAAATACTGGACCGAAGACTCAACAAACGCTTCCAATGCAGGTATAAGTTTTGCAAACTCCGGCTGCCTCAATGCTTAGTGCCGCTAGGATGAAGTTGCCAGTAGCTGTGAGACTAGAATAAAGTCGAAAGACGTTAATAAAATCGAATATAGTGAAAAACAGCGCAGATAATAAAATCAAGTCGAGAATCGAAGGGAATGAAAAACAGCGCCCAATCTTGTCCTTATAAACCTGATCCAAACAGGAATCTTTGGGGCAAGCAAGGTGCGCGAAACACATAACAGCATCACGCCTATCCTTAAAAATTCAAACTCTGCTTATGCAACGGTTGCTTTTAATTTGCCTGTTCTCATCTGATTTGTTCGTTTACAGGAGTTTAAAAATCTATCTTACGATACGCTACTTCAAATTTTAACTGTTTCCAGCTGTATTGGGGGGTTGTCCAATGGTATTTGAAAGACCACACACACACTTTTAAAGGGATAGTAGATTTCTCTTGGTCAATATATCTCGTTTTAAAGGTCCAGAGTATATCGAGCAAGCCGCGCGAAACACATAACAGCATCGCCTCGATCCTTAAAAATTCTAACTCTCCTTCTACAATGGTTGCTTTAAATTTACCTGTCCTCATATGATTCGATCGTATAAAAAAGTTTAAAAATCTATCTTATGATACGCTACTTCAACTTTTAACTGTTTTCGGCAGGGTCAACTGCTTCCAACGGTATTTAAAAGACTCCACTACACAACATTTAAAGAGATAGTACCTTTCTTCTGGCCAAAACATCTCGGTTTAATTGGGCAATGTCTTGATTCGCTTTACCCTAGCATATGAAAGATATCACCCTTCCAAAGTTTTATGGCTCCACGTATTTTCAGCGAGAACAGAGTTTTACCATTTTACAACATATGATGAGCAAAGAATGTACAGTATAAAAGAATTTCATTATGGTAATTATGGCAAGGGAAAACATATATTATGCACGAAACTGTAGGAACAGTTTCATGGTCAACAAGTAAGAAAGCAGGCATTCTACCCCTTACACGGCGCGGCAAACGACTGTGGGCTCCATCACGTATAAAAACCTGCGCTGTGGGGGAAAGCATCGCTGATCGCACTGTATTAAATATTATTGTGATTATGGACGAAACTTTCCATTGTTTTCATGACATTCTCTTATTGCCCACAGTATTAATTCTTTGTT
The DNA here is from genome assembly GCA_030762175.1 of Metallyticus violacea. NCBI lineage: Eukaryota > Metazoa > Arthropoda > Insecta > Mantodea > Metallyticidae > Metallyticus > Metallyticus violacea. The sequence continues at coordinate 15,930,972 of CM060835.1, read as the reverse complement.
TATGGACTGACTCCGAACTATATTGGGAAAAATATTTGTAAATTCAGCAACTTTGCAGTTCTGCTAAGCAGTTCGAATAGTAAATCAAATGTCTCCAAATCAACTTTTAAAGGCAGTTTATAACGGTAGCATTTAATCAATTTAATTCACTCAATACTAGTCTAGGGACCTTCTCCAAAGGCAGCAGCGGTAAAGGGTCACACAGTGAACCCTAATGATAGTAAGATGCCTTCAGACGCCCCGAGTAAACGTGAGAAGGAAGAAGCCTGGCTGGAGAAGAGGCAGATCGTGGACCCTGCAGCACGATAATGCATCAACACATTCATCGTTGCTTGCTCGCGACTTTTGCGCGAAAAACAAGAAAAGTTTCTTTCCCACCCTCCATACCCTCCTGATTTAACGCCTACAAACTTTTGTTTTTCCAATTGAAATCTACGATGAAAGGACCAAGATTCGATGCAGTTAGGGAGGTAAAACAAATCTTTCAGGTGAAATTTTACATAATCTTGAAAAATATGTACCAAAACTGTTTTCAGAACCTCAAACACCATTTGGGAAGATTTAGCAATCGAAGAGGAGATTACTTTATGGCAGGTAAACCCCAAAATTAAAACGTTCAGCTATTTTTTGATCAGATCGCGTATTATAAAATGCCTTGACTAAACAAACGCGTCATTGCTTGTTTCGAAATTAGGATGTATGCGCTTTCAGGACGATACCAAGAAATGAGCTGGTTAACAGCAATGCAGGAAAGGGGAGACAAAAAAAAAGTTAGGTAGGATCTTAGCAAGGCAAGTAGAAGAGTTGTCAGATATAAACGTGCCCTAGGGCCGGACTGCAAATGAAAATTAATCCGCCCCTTTTCTGTCACCCCACATCACCTAAGGTTGACGTCAAGGAGAAGGCCTTTGCTTCTCTCTCATGCAAACAACACCTGGGAAACTTTTCCCAAAGTTGGAGTCTGCACAAGTTTTGGTGCAGAGGAATGTTGGTTGTGCCCCGAACCACAAGCACACAAAGTTCGCTCCCTCTTTATTCCGCCGCTTCTTAATACTGCATGCCAGAGAATCGAATGCCTATGTCTGCAGAAAGAAAGTTGCAAATATCACTGCAAGATCACTATGTACTTGAATACTACAAAAACCTAATCATACAAATTACAAATATAGAAAAGCGTATCATTGTTTCGGTCAAGTTATAAAAAAAAACTGTAAAACCTCAATGTTGCTCTGCAAATTCGAGAATCAAATATCTATAGCTTATAGATTAGCAATTAGAGTTATGTTTTTGTCGATTTAACAAAAATGAAACACTGAAAGTTGGCATGACCCAATATTTTGCATAGCTCAGGCTAACTTGGTAACCAGTTGAAGGATATTTATTCCATATTGTATATTTTATTAGATGTTTCACTCGCTCTCCCCCTCCCTTTTAACTTTTCCTTATAACTTTGGGAAAAATAAATATAATTCAATTAATTTTGACACAGACACGGCTAGAACTATGTCACAAAAGACCTGAATATCCCTTTACCCCTGGTTGTTTGCAATGATTTTTTAAATTTACTTTTATGATCGAAGATCAGTATGTATTCCATTTCAGGGTGCAGACCTAGCAGCTTAAAGTAGGCTTTCAAATTTCGGGAGTTACATCATTTGAAATTTGAAATCAGTTATAGTTATTAGTTTTTGTAAGGGAGTGTATGACATATGCCCTTGTTACAAGATAGATGTTTACGCTCAACTAACAATCGATCACAAAGTAAGAGATGTTGTTTCACTAATGCATCAACATTATTTATTTGTACATATTAAACATACATAAGAGTGAACAATACTTGCTTATTCAATAATATAACCGGTTTGCAAAACCAACTTTCGATTGCGCAGTTAAATGGAGATCATGTATAAAGCAGTATTTGCATGACTTAATGATCAGGCATATTAATCGCACTTCTAATCATAATGTTCCCCACATCTGTGGTGCTTCAATAGTGAAAACTGACGATATGTACATGGGTAGGTTCATAAGTTTCCGGACTAGCCGATAAGAATTGTCGTTTTCACAAAATTCTTATTTGATGTCATACTTTATCTGTTAAGTACACAATTGCAGCTGTAACTTCCGCTACGCTTTGTTCAGTTGTTCAGAGAATGTTGAATAGAGAAGGTTATGTGTAGGAGATTGTGACATGTTCAAAATGGAGTTTCGAGCTGTAATTAAGTTCTTCACAAAAAACTTATTCCAAATGAAATTAAAGAGCGATTGGACGGTGTATATGCGGAAGCATCCCCCTCATATTCTATCGTAAAAGAAAGGGCCAAACTTTTTCGAATGGGTGGAGAACGCATTGAAGACGAAGAGCGTGCAGGTCGGCCCTTGGAGGTGCTCACTCCAGAAAACATCGATCGCTCTTGTGGAAGGAGAAATTATGGAAGACCGGCGGCTCAAAGTTGCATAAATAGCAGCGAGGTTTGGCCTTTCTAAAACAACAGTCTTTCGAATTATTTATGAACATTTAAACATGAATAAGGTTTTTGCAAGATGGGTGCCTAAACTTCTTTCCTAAGTCCAAAAGCAGCAACCAGTCATCTGTTGTCAGGCATTTTGGAGCTCTGTCTTGGCAACGAGAGAAGTTCTGCAAACCGTTGCTATAGGAGCTGAAACTATGGTTCTGTACTATGAGCCCTTGTCCAAAAGAGAATCAATGGGGTGAGTGGCGTTAACCTGGCGAAGCACCGCCTCTAAAGGCTAAGGTCACTCAGTCAACCAAGGAGATCATGGCCACAATCTTTTGTGACTGTGAAGAAATATTCTTTATTGACTTCAAGGAGAGGAACACCACAGTAAATGGGGAGTACTATGCGGCCCACTGCACAGACTGCGTGCTTCCATCAAAGAGAAAAGGCGAGGAAAGTTGAGTGGTGGCGTGTACCTTCTTCACGACAACGTGCCTGTGCGCACAACTCTTGTTGCAAACGAAGCTGTAAAGAAATGGTAATTGACCATCCACCCTACAGCCCGGATCTAGTTCCCGGTGACTATTTCCTCTTTTCAACACTCTAGAAGAACCTTCGAGGCAGGAAATGTAAGTGTGACAAAGAATTGATGGATGCTGTTTATGCTCACTTTGGAGACAAGGCTTCTGACTATTGGGGGTGGGGTTTGAAGTGTTAATTCAAAGATGTGAGAAGTCTATTGCTAAAAGATAAAAAAGTGAAATATAGTTTCTGTCTGTATCATACCTAGAAAATGGTTAGGCCGGAAAATTATGCGCCTCAGTAAGTACGTTTAATTCTGCACATGACGTTTATAATGCTAATAAAGTTGCATAGTGTTTGGAGGGGAGTTATACAACAGTGTGCCTAGCTAGTACTGTGAAGACATCTTCGGCTCTCTCTACAATATAAAAATCAGTTTTGAACTCAAAGTACAAAATGATTAGATTCCTTTTACAAAATATGTTAGTAGAATTTCAGAATAAATTTGAATGGTTAGACAAACTTTCATGAACAAATGAGTCATATTTCGAATGAAACAGAAATGTTAATACATTTGCAGGATATGGACGCAAAATAAACTGAACACAATTGTTCAGTAGATTACATTGTGTGAAGGTTACTATCTGGTGTGGCTTTAAGTATAGGGCATTATTTATATAAATAAATGTAAAATGGATAATGAAAATAGTAATGTAACATGGGTAGCGATATTTTCCAATCTTACGACACTTTGTAATACCATATTACAGAATCATTATGATAAATAATAGTAAACATTTTCAAATAGCTGTTCTCCTAGGCCATCAAATATGAGAGATGGTCATATGTCATGAAAATTCTTCTTTTTTTTTTTTACCCTATGGCGATTAAGAGAAAACACGAAACATCTAAAATATACGATTGAAAGTATATGGTATTTAATGCCAAGTGGGTCCACCAAAGGAAAGCTGGATGTAGGCGGCCCTCACAGGAAAGAAGCAAAATACAGAAAACCAGACAATATTGGTTTATTATGTCAAGAGCAAAAGTTACACACAGAACTCGATCACAGGGCGGGTCTCCCAGGTAATCCAAAATGTTTAGCAGTCTTGAAAGTAATCTCCAAGTATATGAACGGCTAGTTGTCAGGGATGGGAAAGGCGCTGAACACCATCTGCTGTATGCGAATTGCTAACGTGAGCACCTCACATCAAAATGTCATCAAAATGTCCCCTTTGTTAGGTAAACGTTTCCCACGCAATGGCTGCTTCACTTTCGGAATGAGATCATAATCACAGGGACTGAGATTAGGTGTATATGGCGGATGTGGAAGAATTTCCTATCCCCACCGACGTGTAAGTTGTAACGTTATCATGGAGAATATGGCATTGTTTAAAAGTTCTGGTCGTTGGTGCATACGGCACGGCGCAATTGTGATACTAAAAATGCCTGGGCATTCACAGTGACGCCTGGACGACACACAAGTACACCTTGTCTGCCATTCGCCGCAATAACCGTGATTTTTGTTGTTGCATCAGTTTGGCGAAAAACATAAGGTGACGTCATTCACTGGACTGTCGCTTGAGTTCTGGTCCATACGCCCTTACCCCACCTTTCATCAATTGCGATGATGCGATTCAACATGACATGCCCTTCTTCCTGAAATCTCGCAAGATTGATGCGATTTATTTCTTAGCGAGTCCACTTCTGTACTTAATTGATGTGCTCTCACTTAGCACACAATTTTTCCGCATATTCCGCTTGTACTATTTTTGTCAGGAATTTTGAATTCCTGTTTGTTCTTCTAATTCCACAAGTGTCCAAAGCCTATCATCATTTAAGCACTGTGACAAACATCACCCCATACATCCACAAGACGCTCACTGCGTGGCAGATCTACAATCGAGATTCTGCCCCGTTTGAAAGTCTCAATCCACCTCGACAATGCTCCATAAGGCACGAGTGGGCGCGGACTCGTGAACGGGAGGTCTGGGGTTCAAATGCCGCTAGGACCGTCCTCCCTAACTGAGGTTTTTCCAGGTTTTCCTCAGTCCCCATAAATGGCAAATGCCGGGGAGGTACCCTAATGGAACGTTTCCTTCCTTAAAAAAAATCCTTTCCCAATATATCACTTCATTTCATGTATCACCAGTGTCCACCGGCTGTAGTAAACACGGGCAGTCAAACACTATTAAAAAAAACAGCACCCAGTGTTACTTGTGGCTCTGTCTGGCACTATTATGCATTTCTGCTGCGTAAGTACGTTGTTATCTCATCGTGACCTACATTCCTGATCAATGTCACTCATCAACTGAACTTCGGGACGTGCTGAGACACTCAATTCTGCTCACATATACCATCTGGTGGCTTTATTAGAAAGTAATTTCCATACACTTTCAATCACATATCTTTGATTTTTCGTGTTTTTCTTGTTCGCGAAAACAAAATAGTTGCCATGATTTATGACTTATCCTTCACTGAAAATATTAGGAATGCATTTACTTATGCCATTTATAGAACAGAAAAACTGTACTATTTTTATTAAACAATGCGCTGATTGTCGTATTTAACCTTTTACTGTTTATTTTTTTATATTGTTGGTATAATAAATAATTTATTTTATTTTTATTTAGCATAACCTAAAACCAAAAATATAGATATTTAAAAGTGAAAAATGAGTTTAGCAGGACGTTTAGATTCTGCATTTAAAAAAAAAAAACTATTGCACGCTTATGTTTAGATGAGCTTGTTTTGCAAAAGCCACAAAAAGGAACACCGTAAATAGAATGACCGTCATCCTTAAAGAGAGAAAATAGTTTTTCTGTAGTATGCGCTGTGCAAAGTACCGCTTTCATTTTAAACCCTTAACATATGAATGTTGCATACCTAATAAATCACGTGGGAGCCTTCAAATGTTTTGCTTTACTTTCTGCCAGCAGGAAATTCCGGACGAGTGAGCAAATCCCCGGGTGAACCTCCTGTATCACGTTAAAGGAAGTTGCTGGATGAATCATAGAGCATGCGCAGAGCGCTATTGACTGCTACACTGTCCCAAACGCACAGATGACTTTTTTCACTAGGCTTCTAGCTCGTGTCAATAAAATAGAAATACCCCAAGGAACTTATTAATGATAAAGGAAACTATCGAATCCGCTTTTATAAAACTCCCACGTAAGAGTAAAGAATGACGACCCGACGGGCTTGTTTGCAGCGTTCTCAGTGTGGCAAGTCTAAACACAGATGGATGGAGCCTTCAGTTTAAGTCCGCGCGTTCTTCTTTGTGCTCCACGCAGTTCCGGCTGCATCTTTGTTATAACGTCACTTCCGCTCTTCTGCGAGAGGCAAGATTAAACAGAACGAGTAAATGTGCCCATTTTCATACATCTTCATTACAGTCTAAGCGCACCCCTGGGCTCGGAGAAATGTTAAATGGAGTGCGTTATTTTAAAGGCGCCTGCGATTTAAAACTGCAAACAAGTTCTGGGGTACAGAGGCTTTCACGATGTGTGAGCCAGTTTTGCAAAGTGGTTCTTGCTTGTAATGTGTGTTAGTTCTTGGGTCTTCAAAGCAACAGCAGAGGTCACTGAAAACATTATAGCATATGTTGAAATTCTGCCTACCTACAGTAGATAACACACTACTGTAGGTATAAAAGTTTTTAAAAGCCTTGAAAGCAGAGATTAATATCGGGTGTCCCTCCACTCCCCCCCCCCCAAGCTCTTCGTCATCTATTCGTATTCGTTCCACTATAGAATATGATTACCGTATTCTTCTGTGTAACAGAGCTGTCGTTGCAGTTGTATTACGTCGAGTGGACTGCAACCGAGCGCTACGGAAGTCCCGCATTGATGTTTTTATGTTCGAAGTTCGGTTCATTACGTAAAAGTGGGATAAAGGAACATCTGAGAGGCAAGAGGCGTGGAAACACTAGTAAACAAATCGACCCAAAACAAAGACTAGTTACAATATTACGTGTAAACAGAAAATTGATTTCGATTAACAAACTATTTTATTTTGTGACTCTTTTTTTATTTTTATTGGTTTATTTATGGACGCTCTTTAACATCTCAGGTCATCAGCGTTCCATTCAATTCAGGGCGTGAAACGGCCGACAAATTTTGCAAAGAGGCCTCTCTTTCAGGCTTGAGGTTCTTTTTCGTGCCGTAAACGTGCGACACGAGACCTACGGCTTTATTTCCTTTCCGAAGGAAGCCATACTTAGGATTTTTAAGCCCGAAAAAATCCATCGGTCCGGGCCGGGTTCGAACCCGCGATCTTGGGTTTAGGAGGCAAGTATGGTAACCACTACACTACCAGGACCGACGACTCTTTTCTTGTTAATAGTGAAAATGATATTGGTTATCGTAACCTATTGCAGTACAAATATGTAGCACAAAACAATTCCTTTGTTCGCCAACCTGTATTCTTGTATTTTTTAGCTTTTTTTGCCATTGTGTCAAAGCACTGTGCGCTATGGTTCATTAATATTTATATAAGTGCAACATCAAAATATTAACCAACCAGACATATATATATATATATATATATATACATTTTTAATTATTTACGAACACTTTTTAGCATCTCAGGTTTTCAGCGCATGTACGTATATTGGCCATTGAAGAACTTCAGCAGTTCGAAATATAGCGATTTCAAGTGTGACTGTATCTAAGTGTTTTATCCGTATGTACTTTAATTATTACTATTAATTTATATATATAGAAAAATTTAAGATGAGCCCCAGTTTTAAAAATGTAAAAATGGCGAAAAACCTCGTCATATATTCAAGTATATATGGTGATACTTTAAGATAGTCGTTCCCAAATTGTGCTCCGCGAAAAATCTCCTAGTGCTCCTTGAAGAAACTGGAAGAATAAAGACCAAGCCTTAATATTGCGAATTCTGTGCGGCCATGAGTCCTGTGTCGCTAAAAACTGAGGTGCATACATACTTGACCTTTCGCAAGTAACAATGGAAGCCATCCCATGGGATAATTGTGTCGACGTGTGCACAGACGGCGCGAATGCCGCGATTGAAACGATGTATGGTGTCATCTTAAAAATTAAACAAAAAGCGAAAAAGTGCAGCCAAGGCCCTTGCTGTGCAGATGATGCCACCTTGCATAAAAGAACTCCTGACGAAAGCATCAAATTAATAAATTTTATTAAATCACTAGCCAAGAATACCAGGCGGTTCAAAGTGTTGTGTGATGACATAGGGAGTTACATACATCTTTATTTCTTCACACAGAATTAGGCGACTCTCTCGAGACAAAAGGTCACTTGGCTCTTTGAAATGAGGGCTGAACTCAGAACCTACCTGACTTTGGAACAGAGGTTTTGTGACGAACGCTGGCTAATAAAATTGACATATTTAGGTGATATTTTTGTCAAAGTTAATAATTTAAGTCTCTCACTTCAAGAAAAAACAACAACAGTGTTTGACAACAGTGATGGAGTGCAAGAGCTCAAAAAGAAAATCAACTTTTGGGCAGAATCACTGAACAGTTGCAATTTTGACAGCTTCCCAATGGTAAAAAAAAAAGATATAGAAGAACTAGAATCAGACATACCTGGGGATATCTTAAATGAGTTTCAAGTTCACCTACTAAGTTTTTTTTTTTTTTTTTTGATAGTTTCAACAGTTATTTTACAGAAGAACTCCATGAAAAAACGAAAGAAAACTTTTGGTTGTTAACCCATTCTCTGCTGTGACAGAAAAGCCAACCTCTCTCTGACAACGCAGGAATATGAATGCTGATTACTTTGACATCAGATTCTACAATAAAAGATACTGTTCAAATAATAAGTGACTATATGAATTCTGGGTGTTGGTTAAAAGAAAGCTAAAAGCACCCTTTTACTCTTTGCAACACTTATTTATGTGAATCAGGATTCTCTGCTTATGTAGGTACTAAAACAAAACACGATCTCGTCTCGATGCGGAGTCAGATATTCGGCTCCAGATGTCCCAAATTCAACCAGATATAGTTGAGTTATGTAAAACAATTCAGTTTCATCCTTCTCATTGGTTCTTTTAAGATCCCAAGTAACATTTTAGGTTTTGCAACATTTAAAATGATTTTATGTACCAGATCTATGAGAATATATTATCGATATATTGCTTCTAGTTCTTCTTGATTATTATCTTTTTTTTTTTTTTTGTAATATTGTGATATTAAAGTTGAAAATATTTTTTGTAATGAAACAAACTAATAAAACATGTTTCACCTTTGTAAAGTTCTAAATTCTATCTCCAAATAATGTAGTCATATAAGTGGTGATGAAAATTATTGCTACATGATGACGTGTTCCATGACCTCAAAAGTTAGGGAACCACTGCTTTAAGTTAATGCCCATTAGTCGCTTGTCGAGGAGCCAACTATCACTGGACACACACAGAATACTCAGGAAGCCTTGAATGAGTGATCTCACAATGCCAGAAGTCACAAATAGAAAATCGCACTCACAAAACTAAAATGGAAATAAATCCATGGCAGAGAAATACTAGCCCGGTATTCGCCTCTTCTGAAAATAGAATGAGAAAAACCATGGAAAACCTCAGTCAGTTTAGAATATGGTACCTGAGCCAACTCTCTCTCAAATGCCATTCAAATAAATCACGAATCGATCTACTTGGTCTTTTCAAGTGTACCACAATTTTGTTACCTGATCTTAGCTTAGTTCGAAAGTACAGGGGTAGCAAATTCGAGTTACGAGGGTAAGTCATATAGTAAGTTACAAAACTGATGTGAGGAGAAAGCGATACCTGGATGCATATTTTGGCACAATGCAGGGAAAGAGAGATTTTAAGAAATGAGCATTTATCACCGCAATTTTTAACTGCCAATAGAAATTTGAACATGTGCCGGAAAGTGTTGGTGCATGCGAGATACTCACACAGTTTGGGAATATTTCTAGAGAAGACCCGACAAAGAAAGTTAATGGTTATAATGAATAGAGGGGAGTTGGGGAGGAGGTGTGTGAGTAAATGGAAGGGGGCTTAAGATAAGGGTTTCATTCATGTTTATGTATTTGTACATAAAAGTATTAATAGAAAACGTAAATATATCGAAGTATTTATATGTATGCATGTAGATTTGTATGTGTATGTATATATAGATGTATGTATGTAAGTATGTATTTATGCGATTTGGATTGTTATAAGGACGATATTACTATGCGACAGTTGTATTTCTTTGAATGTATTCTAAAACCGGTACAATAAAACGTTCTTTATTACTACTACTTTTCCCGTTCAAAACCTTCAGTACACCCACCCCTCAGAATATTGTCTCTCGCTTCGTACCTCGAACGCGCAATATGACTTTGCTGTCCATCTCTCGTCACCGAACATATTTCTACTTAACGGCATTCAGCGTGTCGGTCCCAGAATCTGGAACTCCCTTCCTCCTGAAGTCACCAATTGTCGAATAATTAAGGCAATAAATATAGATGAAATAGTCATCTGCTCAACTCTAGAAATTACAACCCGATTCTTTCGTTTCTTATTTTTCTTCTTCTTCTTCTTCTTCTTCCTCCTCTTCATCTTCTCCTTCTGCCGCCCAATCTGTACCAGAAAAATTATTGAAGAACAAGTAGAATTCTAACACTATCTTTAACAACTTTCCAACGTATTAAAAATATGCAATATTTCCATGCAGTATATATTTAAATTTTATGTATTTTCGCCTGGTAGGGTGAAAGAGAAGGCCCCCGTAGCTTCAACTCTTGTCAGGGTAAATAATCATAATTTAGTTGTAGGCGGAAATGAACATATCTTAACTGGCGCATCTCTTACATGCGGTAATTAGAAGCGACAATAACGTGTACATTCCGCAATAAGCTAACAAAACATTGTAAAGTGAAGTTTTAGCGCGAGAAACAAATGCTAAAAAGTATTGTTCTGTATTGAACAACCCTAGTAATTCAGCAACATTTTAAGTATCAATATTGAAAAATAATGACATTATTTAACTACCAGGTTCTACCCTATTTTTAATTGTGTTTAACGCCCCTTTTTACTGCTGAAGCATCACATATGGTGGACACTTTTTTTTTTCAATGGTTTATTTATGGACGCTCTTTAACAGCTCAGGTCATCAGCGTCCCATTCAACTCAGGGCGTGAAACGGCCGACAAATTTTGCTCAGAGGCCTCTCTTTCAGGCTTGAGGTTCTTTTTGTGCCGTAAATGTACGACACGGGATCCACGGCTTTACTTTCCTTCCGAAGGAAGCCATACTTAGGATTTTTACGCCCGAAAAAAATCCATCGGTCCTGGCCGGGTTCGAACCCGCGATCTTGGGTTTAGGAGGCAAGTATCGTAACCACTACACCACCAGGACCGACGTGGTGGACACTGATGATACACGAGATGGAATGGGAAAGCATTTTTTTTAAGGAAGGAAATGTTCCATACCTAAGTTTAGCGTACCCCCCCCCCCCGGCATTTGCCATATATTAGATCTGAGGAAAACCTGGAAAAACCTCAGTCAGGGAGGACGGTCCTGGAGGGATTCGGACCCCAGACCTCCCGCTGATGAGTCCGCGCCTTAACGACCTCGGCCACCCGTGGCGATTGGGTGGACACTGATGATACACGAGATGAAAGGATTTTTTTTAAAGAAAAGCCCTAAGTTTAGGGTACCTCCCCGGTATTTGTCATTTATGAAGGTTGAGGAAAAACCTTATACAGGGAGGAAGGTCCTGGCGGGATTCGAACCCCAGATCTCCGGCTTCTTAATGACCTCGGTCACCCGTAACGTCCTCCCCCATGTTCGCCTATAGCTAAGGACTTCAGAAATAAAGCAGGTGAACTTTTTCCATCCCTGCGTATTTACCGCCCGAACGTTTTACTCTTGTAGCTATGCAAGTAATTTATTTTACTTGTATGTCTTCATTTCCGTTGAACTAGGCAATCCTTGTCTCATTTCCAAGCAATTCTCCTTTGCTACGCAAGATTTATAAGGAAATCCACTTTACAGACATCTTAATCGGCTCCTTTGAAGAAGGAAATTGCGATTACTAAGTACACCTATGTTCACTTCGTTACGGATTGATTCTCCATTCTGCATTCCCTCCTCGTGGTAGATGTGCTCATTGTCGCCGCGGCCTACTTTCCTGCGTTTTCATGTGAATCACTTGCAAGCTGTCTGAAACAGCAACAGTTACCACTTAAAGCTGATGGCTGAAAACTCGTTTGGGGTCGCCGCTCAGCTGCAGCAAAACGAAAAACCTCATACGGCACATTCTTGTATTCCATGGGTCTTCAGATGTACTGCAAGCATTGCATTGGAGACTCTGTCCCATGGACGTTTACTTCAAACTAAAAACTATGTTTACTGCATACCGCTTGATGCAGACAAGGAACTGGAGAAGCATTGTGTAACAACTGGACATACAAGGGTAGGTCCATAAGTTCCCGACCTAACCATTTTGTAGCTATGATAAAAACAAAAACAATATTTCACTTTTTAATATAGTTACCCTTCATTGCAATACACTTCTCACATTTTTGAATTAACATTTCAATCCTCCCCTCCAAATAGTCAGAAGCCTTGTCCGCAAAGTGGGCTTAAACAGCATCCATCACTTATTCGTCATACTTAAATTTCCTTCCTCGAAGGTCTTTCTTGAGTTTTAAGAACAGGTAATAATCACTGGGAGCTAGATTTGGGCTGTAGGGTGGATGGCCGATCTGCTAGAAGTACATTTCTTCACAGCTTCCTTTACAACAAGAGCTGTTTGCACAGGCACGTTGTCGGCTTTTCTCGCCTTTTCCCTCTGATGGAAGCATGTAGTCTGTACAGTAAGCCAGCATAGTACTCCCAATTTACTGTAGTGTTCCTCTCCTTGAAGTCAATGAAGAGTGTTCCTTCACAGTCCCAAAAGATTGTGGTCATGAGCTTCTTGGTTGACTGAGTGACCTTGGTCTTTAGAGGCGGTGCTTCGCCAGGTTTACTTCACTCCATTGATTCTCTTTTGGACAAGGGATCATAATAAAGGATTATAGTTTCGTCTCCTGTGACAATGGTTTGCAGAACTTCTCTCTCGTTGCCACGGCAGAGCTCCAAAAATGCCTGACAACAAATAACTCGTTGCTGCTTTTGGACTGAGGAAAGAATTCTAGGCACTAACCATATTCATGTTTAACTGTTCATGAATAATTCTAAGGACTGTTGTTCCTTGCTGCTATTTCTGTAGCTTTGCGCCGCCAGTCTTCCATAATTTCTCCTTTCACAAGAGCGATCGATGTTTTCTGGAGTGAACACCTCCAAGGGTAAACCTGCACACTCTTCGTCTTCAATGCTTTCTCGACCTATTCGAAATAGTTTGGCCCAATCTTTTACGGTAGAATATGAGGGGGATGCTTCCCCTTATACACCGTCCAATCGCTGCGTAATTTCATTCGGAATAAGTCCTTTTTTTGTGAAGAACTTAATAACAGCTCGATACTCCATTTTGAAGATGTCACAATCTTGTACACATGGCCTTCTTTATGCAACTATAATCCTTATCGGTGAGGCCGGAAACTTATGGACCTACTCTCATATCTGCATTCTAAATTAATTTCCTGGACATATCAGTACTGAGCATAAGGTACCATCTAAGGAACACTCAATTTCTTCTCCCTCAATTTAAAGTAATTCTCGGATCTCGAGAAGCCTGAAGGAATCACGGTTAATAAAAAAAGTGACTTGTATGGTTTTGCAATGGATCGCGTATACCTGCACAATCTGGTGCATGTATATCTCCAAGCACAAACATTAGTTAAGCTCTGATAAAAACAGGCACAGTTTATCAGGCATAAGCGGTTGCTATCCAGAATTGAGCTGTTTGAGGACTTGAAAAGGGTTACCATGGTAACCGCATTCTCATCCTTTCAAATAGTCAATGTGTAAAAGCACTTTTCTCCGACCCGGTTATATCTAAACTGTTATGGTGGCACCTAAATGCTTTGGCAACCTGTAACAGGCTTGAACTGCGGTGGGTGCAGGAGCATCGGGGCATTTACGCAAATGATATAGCAGATCAGTTGGCAAAAAAAGTTGTTAAGAAACCACTTGTTGGCCAGGACAGGTTTGCCACTAATTTGGTGTTTTTACCGCGGTCTTAGTACAAAACTAAGGTAGAAAATCGTCCTAGGTTCAAACAACACTCTTTCATCTTCTCTCCTAGAATTGGATAGAAGAGAAACAGAAATGATACATATAAATTTTGTTCTCAAGAACCAAATATTGGTACTAGATGATTTTTAAATTTTATTTTTCAGGTAAACCCCCCCCCACTCCTAATGTCCTATTTTATCTGATTTTAGAAGCAATTATACTTGTTTTTTAATGGTATATGCTAAAATTTGTTACGAAAAAATATTGTTACTGTTAGCGCGATTTTAAAATTGTGGGTTCCAGGTAAACCCCCCTCCTAATTATCTGATTTCACTGATTTTCAGAAAAAAAAAGTATTTGTATTAAATGGTGAATATCGAGTTCGGTTGTGAGAAAACAAACATTGGTGCTGCTAGAGCGATTTTTAAATTTTGGGTTTCAGGTAAACTCCCAATCATAATGATCCAATTTTCCTGATTTTCTGAAAAAAAAAAATGTTCTTACTTTATTTAAATAATCTAAACGGAGTTTCGTTGAGAAAAAATAAAAATTGCGGCCTCTATGTTTTAATAATATTCTCTTTAGATTAACCCCCAACTTTGATGTTCCAAATTTTATTGGTTATCGAACTCTACAAATCGTTTGTTAATTGATGGTTATATGCCGAGTTTCGCTGAGAAAAAAAAAACAAAAATTACGACCGCTAGAGCGTTAACGGATATATATATATATATATATATATATATATATATATATATATATAATAACGATGGCTAAATAAGAAGAAAAAGGATAAAACACCTGGACTTTTTTGCCTGAGAAGAGCACAAGCTGTTCGAAGTATTGCAATCAATAGTAAATCTGTGACTTTTCAAGTGTTTTATCCTTTTTTTTTTTTTTTTTTTGCTTATCTAGTTATTGTTATTTAATTACATTGATCATTCTGTTATTTTATTTTTCAGATTATATATAATATTTTATTCATTCCATATATATATATATATATATATATGGGCTAACGTGCTTTTATAACACACTAGGTTTTTTTAATAGTGTTTAAAGCCCGTTTTTACTACTGAGGCACTACAGGCGGTGGGCACTGATGATACACCAGTTGAAATGATAAATTGGGAAAGGATTTTTTAAAGGAAGGAAACGTTCCAGGGCTAAATTTCGGGTACCTCCCCGGCATTTGCCATTTATGAGGATTGAGGAAAACCTGGAAAAAAAAACTCAAGTAAGGGAGAACGGTCCTGGTGGGAGTTGAACCCCAGACCTCCCGCTCAAGAGTTCGTGCCTTAACCGTGCCAGCAGAGCCCAGCTTGACCCTCAAGTCAGTTTTCCGCTCCTAATCGTCGATAGTCTTAAACATCCGCCACGGCTCTAGTCTGAGCCCCGAATGTTCTTGCAGAGAAATCATCTCTCTATGAATGATTGCCTGTAAATATTAAACCAGGCACATTTTAAATTTTTCGAAATTATTCTCAGAACTTTTTGATCACACCTTGAAGGAGACGTGTAAATTCAAACTACGAAATGACGGTATAGTTTAATTTTCAAACAGCGCCTGTTTGTCACCGACAGTGATCCACAAAGTTGAATAAGTTCAGAAACATAATTTGCAAGTCAATAATTTACGCAGGTAGCACATGCTCGGCTAATGTTTGGGCAGCCCTGGACAATTTCACGGATTTTTATTATGGTAATGCGCCACGCAGAGGAAAGCAAGAGAAGGGGCGGAAAACTCCATACAGCAAGCAATTCATCCAGCATGTCATGAAGCGCGGGGCCGAACTCATTTAGGTGCGTTCGGTTGCTGGGCTATCCTCGTCCATCATCCACTTACACCGCTCCAGCAACGGAATATCATAAAAAAGAGGTACCCTGGGAGTACAATTAATGGACGGGATGGAGATGCATCGCTCCGCTAATAACTGTATACATGTGTTGGCACCTTGTCTCACAGCGTTCTTTGCACGTAGTGCAACCCACAAGCGTTAACAGCGACTTTACGCATTATAAGATACGAATATTACCAAGTAACCCTTAGCGATATCTAAATTTTGTAGAATATAATAATAATAATAATAATAATAATAATAATAATAATAATAATAATAATAATAATAATAATAATAACAAAGGAGGACATAAACAAAGAGGACAGCAGAGAAACCTGAAAAGAATAGAACATAACACAAGAAACTAAGGAGCAGAATATAAGAAAGAAGAAATATCCAAAAATAACCGAACTTTTTTTTCTTCTTATACTAAGTGATTTTTTGATTGCTACACGTGGTGCGTCCGGTTGCACAAAAGTATGGTCTAATACGTTACAAGTGTACGATTTGTTACTAGTAAAATTCTGTTCCACAATGATGATGAATGAATAGTGTTTTTTACTACAGTGGCACCATAGGCGGTGGACACTAATGATAAATGAGATGCAATGATATATTAGAAAAGGATTTTTTATTTTTAAGGAAGGAATCGTTCCAGGCCTAAGTTTAGGGTACCTCCCCGGCATTTGTCATTTATGAGGACTGAGGAAAACCTGGAAAAAACATCAGCCAAGAAGTAAGGTCCTGGCAGGATTCCAACACCAGACCTCCCGCTCGCGAGTCCGCGACTTAACGATCTCGGCCACCCGTGGCGGTCTCTTCCACAAAGATTTCTACTACAGTTGTACTTTACAACTCGATACTTACAAGTGTACAAGTGATTTTTCGATGTTCTGCTCTACAGAAGTATTTAGTACTAGTCGGGCGCAGGTAATTTGTACAAATTTCTCTACAACTGTACAAATATTGGTAACTTAAAATACCAAACAAAATATTTATTATCTTTTTAATGATTTTGGGAGCCAAATGACCCAAATGATTTTTTTTTATTCGTTTTATTTAGGGACGCTCTTTAACATCTCAGGTCATCAGCGTCCCATTCAATTGAGCGCGTGAAACGGCCGACAAATTTTGCTCAGAGGTCTCTTCTATCAGGCTTGAGGTTCTTTTTCGTGCAGTAAATCTACGACACGAGACCCACGGCTTTGCTTTCCTTCCGAGGGAGGTCATACTTAGAATTTTTACGCCCGAAAAAATCCAAGACCCAGGCCGGGATTGAACCCGCGATCTTGGGTTTAGAAGGCAAATATGGTTACCCTACACCACCAGGACCGAAAAAAAGGTGAAGGCAAAATAATTTGTTTTATTATAAAAGCACTATCCATACATGATCTGCAAATTCTAAATCCATTTTGTTCTTCATAGATTTTTACATTAAATAAAATGTTTAATCTACAGATAAAGGTTCTTGCATTTAATTTATATATTATATTTAATAAGCTTATTCCTCTATAACTTTTGCATTTATTTCTTGTCCCTTTTTAAATATCGAGATAGTTCAACTGTCTGCCATTCTTTTGGAATATTTTCCATTCTCCAGCACGTATTTAATAAATACATGTAGCTATAATAACAACCCTCCGTACTTAATTAATTCCACTGTGATGTTATCTGTTCCTGTAGATTTTTCATGCTTTTAATAGCACTTTGCATTTCTTCTATTGTTATTAAATCTACTGTTCTTTCTTCCAGTTATTCACTTTTAACATCATCTATATTGTTAATATTTAATATTTTTGTAATATTATATCCATTCAAATTCTAAAATATACGATAAATCTGCTTTATATTTTTCTGTTTATTTAAGGTGCATCTTTACTTTCCAAGCTATATTTTATGTTCCATAAATAGCATATGATTAGATTTGAACCCTACAACCTTGGGTGTATGATTCCCACTAGATTACCAGACCGACTAAAACAACAAATGTGGATATATCAGCTGATATACCTCTGATAATTATTAGTATTGGCACTACAGCTGATTATGACAGAACAACAAATGTGGATAAATGAGCTAACAACAAGGCCAAATTGATTATCAATATTATTAATACCAGAGGCAGTCATGGCTTATAACAATGATAGTGAATATAAATATCAGTTGATACATGGCCGATGTTTATTATCAGAATGTTAATAAAAGCAATGCTTTAGTGTCATAAATCTTCCGGTTCATAGTCAGAAAAAAATATTGCTGTTAGCCACAAGCGATAGATGTTTTATGCACTAAGAATGGAATAATTATTACAGTTTGAAGTAGACAGGCAAGGCATTTATAGTGTCGCAACCATTGTCCTCCCAAACGAAGAGGAAAATAGGTCAAATTGAATTTTTCAAATGGAATGCTGTATTTTCTTTTACGGGAATGGAAAGAGCATTCAATTTTCAATGTAAAAGTTCTAGTACATCTATCAGCTAGGGGCGATAGGATGATATGATATTGGATAAATAAGATAGCAAATGTTTTTCACTCACTTTCTCTCTCTTTTGTTTTGTTGTTACTATGAAGCAAACTCATTTGTTTATGTGCTGATGCTCATTTGTTGACATCGGTACACAAACAAGTGCTCATCATTGTCAATTCAAATTCTCAGTCAGTTTCCATATTTTTCAATCATGAATGCTCGATACACGATCAACGAGAGGATTGATATGGTTTACATCAATGGCAAAACTCATAAGAACGCTAGAACAGCTTGCAACTTATACGGAGATCGATATCCTGAAAGGAGGCAGTCATTTGTTAGAAATTTTCAACGATTTGCCAAACTACGGGAAGTGTCGCATCAAGAAAACACTATCGAATGAGAAGTGTAACTGGAGAAAATTCGGAAGTTGCTGTATTAGCTGCCGCTACCGCTAATCCTCATCAAAATTCCCGTCAACTGGAACATGATTTGGGAATCTCTCAAAGGAGAGAGAGATTAAGCGTCACAAATAACATCCATATCACATTAGCCTGCATCGAGCCCTTCATGGGGATGATTTTCAGAAGCGTGATGAATTTTGCTAACGGCTCTACGACAATTTCAAAAGGGAACTTTTCCAATATATGTAAATTGAAGCCAGTAAAGTGAAAGTGAGTGAAAAACACTTGCTGTGTTACTTATCCAATATCACATCACATATATCGCCGCTCTCTGATAAATGTGCTAGAATTTTATACCGAAAACTAGATGCTCTTTCCATTTGTAGAAAAGAAAATACACCAATCTATTTGAAAAAATCGCTTTGACCTTGAAATGTCCTTGAGAATGTCATTTCAAGGACGAATTAAGGTCACTACCTTATGTCCCCCTAAAAACACTTCAAATTTTTATGAAACTTTTTTTTTTCCCCCCACCGCCACGGGTGACCGAGGTCGTTAAGTCTCGGACTCGTGAGCGAGAGGTCTGGGTTCGAATACCGCCAGGACCGTCCTTCCTGACTGAGGTTTTTTCCAGGTTTTCCTCAGTCCTCATAAATGGCAAATGCCGGGGAGGTACCCTAAAATTAGGCCTGGAACAATTCCTTCCATAAAAATAAATCCTTTCCCAATATATCATTTCATTTCATGTATCATCAGTGTCCATCGCCTGTGGTGCCTCTGTAGCAAAAACGGGCGTTAAACATCATTCATTCAGTTCATTCCCCTTTGTTTCGGAGGAAAATGACCGCGACACTATAAACGCCTCACTCTGTATACACTTGTAAAATCATTTTTTTCAGTAAAATAATCCGTTAAATTTATCTAAAATTTCTCGAGATAATTCATTTTTATCGGAGTGAACGTGAATTTTTGGAATAGTGGTAAAAAGAAACTCTTTATTAATATCCAAAGTTGCCTCTATACATTTTCTTTCACACCCCTCATAGACATCCTGCCGAGCAAGTAAATGAGTTTAAAAGAATAGACCCTTTCCTTGTTTACCCTCTTTTTTATATATTAAGAGTTCCCAGTCTTCCCTCTTTATTATTCCTTTGTCAATATACGCCGGCTCGCGATATCGAGCGTTTTTAATGCTCTCCTAGTCTGGGACACAGCGACGACAAATGCACATGTCGACAGGCCAGTGGCTATGGTGACTTCTAATTAACTGGTGCTGCTATATAATATTTCTCCTTTTGCCAATTATCTACCACACTCTACCTGTCTGAATCAAGCAACCCGAAACAATTTCATTACCAAACGCAAACCAGGAACTCAAAAATAATGAGATATGCTAAGCCTGTGGCATTGGAATCAGTTTGTTAGGGTCATCGTTCTTCAATGGTCAACATATTTGGGGGGGGGGGGGGGTCATTGCGTTTTGCACTTCTAGGAATACACCCAAATACATGTCCTTAAAGTTACAAATTTACGGATTAATGAAAACTTTAGTGTTAAAAATCTATTCCATAGCGGCATTTATGGGAAAATTCAAGTGCACACCTCTATGGCTCATACTGCAAGTGCAAGAGTGGAATATCTATTCAAAGACTTTTCCGAGAAAAATACTCAGTTACAAAGTTTGTGCAACAGATCTGTGGGTACATGAAGCAACAATGCATTCAGAATGCTGCATTTTTTTAACTTAGACTTAAAACGAAAATGCAAAGGGGAGATGAAAATGTTTCCTTACAACACGACAAGCCTGAAAGTCAGGCAAAATGCCTTTTCTCTCTGAGAGGATAGAAAAGGCCTAGAAAGGAATGTATTTTTGCACATTTGGAATCAGTAAGGCCAATTTTATCGTTTTTTGATCGTTATGGATTTTCTCTGCGATTATTTACGGATTTTAAAAAGCACATAAAGCTTTTCAATGTATAAAATGAAAAATGCTATAAAAATTAAATGACAAGCTCACCTCACAAAATTATCTATTGAAAATCTTTATACATTTATTTGTTTTCATGCTGTCAAAAACTTTATCCTCAACCCATTCACTTAAAACTCTTTAAATAGCACAACCCTCACCCTCATTAGTGAAAGGGACGCACGGTTACCTCCGGCATAACCACCACGAGTGGCCGAGGTCGTTAAGGCGCGGACTAGTGAGCGAGTGGTCTGGGGTTCGAACCCCGCCAGGACCGTTTTCGGTAACTGAGGTTTTTTTCCAGGTTTTCCTCAGTCCTCATAAATGGCAAGTGCCGGAGAGGTACCCTAAACTTAGGCCCGGAACGTTTCCTTCCTTAAAAAAAATCATTTCCCAATATATCATTTCATTTCATGTATCACCAGTGTCACCGTCTGTGGTGCCTTAGTAGTAAAAACGGGCGTTAAACACTATTCAAAAAAAATTTTCGGGGAATACGAACACCAATAAATAGTGTGTATCAGGGAAGTATTATAGTTTTAATAGTCCTGGCGAATAACCTGCGAGGGATAGTTCTAAAAAATGTGTGGTGGGGGTAACTTCTCAGCTGCATAAATGTAACAACTGCAAAGATGAGAGCGGTACAGCTGTGAAATTTTTTCAAAAATCTTTTAATGAAATCACAACCTGATTTCACCGATTTTCAGAATATTCCCCCCCCCCATTTTATTTTAATGGCATATATAGAAAGTTAAGTTGAATTTTTTTTTTAAATTGGCAGCTAGAGCTATTTTTAAATATTCGATTCATTTTAACTTCCACTTTTTAATTTCGGTTTTAAGGTATATTCACCTCTAATAGTCCGAATTCCTTGATTTTCAGAAACTATTTTTCTTATTTTATTTTTTCGTCCAAAAAATAAAAAATTTGCGCCTGCTAGAGTGATTTTTAGAAACTTTTAAATGTTCACTGTAGATTACCCCACCCCCAATGCTCCAATTTTGCTGGTTAACGAACTTGAATGGTTTGTAATTTAATTACCTTTATGCATACATCTTTTTTTTTTCATTGATATTTTCGGCGCCTAGTAGGCCGGATAGATGTAAATTTTAAGGAAATTTTCAAAAATATTTTCAAAAGTACAACAGTAATTGCTACATCAAAACAAAACACTGCCAATATTAGGATTCCTTCAAACACTGTTAAATTCGGTTTCTCCCCACAGAGATCGAATCCGGTCCGCTGATGACAACCATTTTGATGCACGGTTAGAGGCAAGTGAAACAAATGGAAGGATGTTGGACAAATTAAACATACCTAAGTGAGTGCCCTTTGTGTGCTGGTGGTTTTTGCTCATTTGTTGTCACGCTTAGGAAATTGATTGTCTTGTGTGGCACTTGTTTTACCTGGGAAATATGATGTCCTCGTTTGCTCGAAGCACGTCGTGTCAATGTTATATGGGAAGGGAGAAATAGAAATCCATTCTGTATCACACCCCCCCCTCTCAACAAAGTTACGCTCATTAATACCAAAACGTTTCCATTATGTCATCAAGTAATGTGTTGAAAACTGCCGGGCTTTGCTTTAGTGCTACAGTACTGGAAATATTTACTGCACCACCCACAAAATATTCATCTTTTTCGATTTATACAATATTTTGAAATGTTGTTATAATTGTGTTTCTAGATATAACCCAAATATTTTAGGGTAAAAATTGAAAAAGTTGAAGCTAATCATATTTATATCTGTTAAAAGAATATTTAAACATTAAAACCGAGCAAAACGTTAAGTTTTATAACTAAATAGCCACAATATTGTAATTAAAATTTTGTAAACCTGATGAGTTGTTGTTTAATATTTGTAATAAGAGTTTTTTACATAAACACTTCATAATTTATACTCTATGAGCGTTTATTATATCACATTAATGTCTGGGCACATTACATTTTTGACTTGGTCAGGCGAAATCTCACTAAACACTCTATGGATGGCTTCAACCAGGTCTTTCTTATTTCTTTGCTACAGCATTGTTAATCATGTTCCAACATTTCTTAATGAGATTCAGATGGGCTGTTCACTGTCCAAATGAGGGTGGATGTTCCTTGTTCTTCAAGAAAACTTCTAACTTGTAGCATAAAATTATGGCCTTTCCTAGTATTATGTACATGTAACATGAATTTGGTAAATTATTAGTTTAGTTTAGTAAAATTAGTAGTGTTTAAGCAAAGTACTCACTTTTCTTGCCCTATGACATGGTACGGAGTCATCCTGAAAAGTACCGCCACGGGTGGCCCAGGTCGTTAAGGCGCGGACTCATGAGTGGGAGGTCTGGGGTTCAAATCCCGCCAGGACCGTACTTTTTCCAGGTTTTCCTCAGTCTTCGTAACTGGAAAGTGCCGGGGAGGTACCCCAAATTTAGGCCTGGAACGCTTTCTTCCTTAAAAAAATAAATCCTTTCCCAATACATCATTTCATCTCGTGTATCATAAGTGCCCACCGCCTGTGGTGCCTCAGTAGTAAAAACGGGTGTTAAACACAATTAAAATAACAAGGGCAAAGGGTCTAGGGCCAATACGCCAAGGTGAGTACCATGGGGTGTGAAGCAGGCTGCTGTCTCAACTAAGAGGATGGCTCCGAAATGGAGAGTTGCGTATTTTTATGCAAGATGGAGTCAAATGTCATACTGCAAAATTTATGATAGATTTTCTGGCCGGAAAATTCACCAGATATGAATCCTATTGAGCAAGTTTGGCAGCTGGTGAAGAAGGAAGTGATTACCACGAAAATTCGCCTTATTCAGAAGGTAATCTAAGTCTGGTATTACCACCCACAGATGCAACAGACGTTATAATCCTGCTTTAACAATATGTCAAGACGCGCCAAAGCCTTAGCTGCCAGAGGCGGATTAACTCAGTACTAAACCGTGTATACTTGACCAAAAATTAATAAATACACTTTATTATCACCATAAGTGTGTGTGTTGTATTGTAAACGTTCAAAGAAAAGTAATTCTCCATTGCAGGCCAGTAAAAATAAAATGGACGCTCTTTAACATCTCAGGTCATTAGCCTCCCATTCAACTCAGGGCGTGAAATGGCCGACAAATTTTGCTCAGAGGTCTCTTCTTTCAGGCTTGAGGTTCTTTCACATGTCGTAAATGTACGACACGGGACCCACGACTTTACTTCCCTTCCGAAGGAAGACATGCTTAGGATTTTTACGTCCGAAAACCCCCATCGATCCTGGCCTGGTTTGAACCCGCGAGGAGACAAGTTTAGGAGACAAGTATGGTTACCACTACGCCATTAGGACCGACCAAGTACTATTTTTGCCCTCTCAATCTCATATTTCAAATTCAACGTGCGCCTAATAGTACGGCCAGGTATTTAACTCTCTAAAAGCTCAAATAACAAAACCCAGCCTGAAATTAAGCATAAACATATTATTAATTTTACAAGAATCCATTATCTAAAAAAATACCAGAAGATCAGTTTATACTCCCGCCCCAAAGCAGTGACTCCGCTTTCCGCTAGCAATGCCATAACGCCAGCTATCTTTATTGAGACCACGTGAGTTTCCTACCACAATATGGGTTTAAATGCCAGCAATTGCCTATGTAATCTCATGTAATATTGAAAAAAGCACCCAGTTACATAATCAAGAGAGTTATTCATTGTATTGGGTCCGTTTGTGTTCTGTGACACCCTGTCCTATAAATTCAACGGATGTGCATCATTCAGCAACAAAAGTGAGATTCCCAACATGCATATGCACCTTCGTTTGATAGTAAAGAACACAAATTCAGTGTTATAACGTACTTTATTTTTCTAAATAATTCCCTCGAAGTTCAAAGCGCTTACCCAAACGTATTCTTCATGATTTCCTTTGTTCAAGGCCCCCAAAATATTTGTTTACCTCATGTATAACCTTTTATTTTCACTTAAATTTGTAACCACTAAGGATATTTTTGAGTTCCAGGAACGGATAGTAGCTCCAAAGGAGCGAGCTCAAGTGAATAGGGTGGATGCGGAAGTATTTCAAATTGTAATTCGTACAATTTGCTCTGAACGATGCACTTCTTTCATTAATATGACAGCAAGTGATATCTTAACTACTTATTTTAATAAATTCAGACTTACCAAACTGCAGTGTCCCTTACATCAAGTGAAAATGTAGAAAACTAACCTGTAACAAGGAAAGAAATATGTTAGCGTTATTTTTATAGTTAACACTGGCTGTTCGTGCAAATAATTGAATCTCTGCATAATACTAAACTTAAGAAATATGTATATAAAAATATACAAAATATTCGTATTTAATGATAACTTTAAAAGTCAGGCAGAGTCTGTGCAAAATAAGAGAATCCTCAGCAAGTGGAATAACTTTAAAAAAGAATGTAAAATGCAAATTATGGGTGTATTAATTAGTAAAATAAATTATAGCATTACTGCGTGTTAGCATTACAAACTCTAAAGATAATAAAAGAAAAGCTTAACTGTAATGTATTACTTAGATTTGTCTATTTTTCCTTCAAAATCGCTTAAAAATAAATGTATATAGAGAAATTAGTGAAATTTTCGAAATTAAAAAGGGGAAAATCAGAATTCTTGTGATCTATAAGAAATATAAAACAAAAATCACTTTTTTAAAATTATTATTCTTATTGTTATTGAAAATAAACCACAAAAACCTAATGTAATATTGATTAATTGAAATATATGACCATTATTTTGTGAATAACGCTATATTATGTGGGTATTTTTAAACGTTTTTAAATATAAACATATTTATGAATTTAGCCCTTGATATCATATTTACATTCACTAAAATAGAGAGAAATAGCAGAAAGAAACCTTGTGTATTTAAGAGGAAGAAGTTTATGTGTGTCAATAAAACAAAAATACGTTACTATTTAAAACTAATTACAATGTACTAAGCAAATATACACAATCAAAAATATAAAAAAGAAATCTTTATCGATTTTCAGCGACTATGAAATTTAATTTAAATATTATTGTGTAAAAAAATGTAAAGTACACGTTTTCTGAATGTTATTACAAAGCGCTCTTACATATAAATATAATTCTCACACACATATTAGATTAATATTTCACATTTGCTATCTTCACGACGATACTTTTGTTAAATACAAAACATATACATGATTATAAATACAGTTTAAATGCTGAAATAATCTGTCCTTTTATTTTAATACAATGTAGGAAAATTAAACGCTAGATTTAATTTCACTTTTCAGGTATACCCCTACTCTAATATCCCGATTTACCTTTTATTTAAATGTAATATATCGAATTTTGTTGTGAAGAAACAATTATTGGTGATGCTACAGCGATTTTTAAATTTTGGGTTTTAGGTCAACTCCCGCTCTTAATGACCCGATTTTCCTGGTTTCCAGACACTTTTTTTTTATTTGAAAGATATATACTGAGTTTCGTTGCGAAAAAAAGTAATTATTGGTGTGGCTAGTGTTTCAGGAAACCCCCACTCATAATAAATAGGTTTCATTGATGTTCAGAATCTTGATTTATTTCAAGGGCCAATACCAAGTTTTGTTGAAGATAAACAAAAATTGTGACCGCTAAAGCGATTTTTAAATTTCGGTTTTCAAGTACACCAGCACTTCTTATGATCCTATTTTCCTGATTTTCAGAAGCTATTTTTCTTATTTTATTTAAATGGTATATACCAAGTTTCGTTGCGGGAAAAAAATTGGTGCCGCTAGAGTGATTTTTAATTTTGGGTTTCTAGTAAACCCCCACTTCTAATAATCAGATTTACCTGATATTCGGAAACTTATTTTAATTCATTAATTTTAATGGCTTATATCCAGTTTTGCTAAGAAAAAACAAAAGTTGCGGCCGCTAGAGTGATTCGTAAATTTTCGCTTTAGTTAACTTCCTAATCCAATGGTCCAATTTTGTTGGTCTTTTTTTTTTTTTTTTTTGATTGATTTATTTATGGACGCTCTTTAACATCTCAGGTCATCGGCGTCCCATTCAACTCAGGGCGTGAAACGGCCGACAAATTTTGCTCAGAAGCCTCTCTTTCAGACTTGAGGTTCTTTTTCGTGCCGTAAATGTACGACACGGGACCCAGACTTTACTTCCCTTCCGAAGGAAGCCATACTTAGGATTTTTACGCCCGAAAAAATCCACCTGTCCTGGGCGGGTTCGAGCCCGATTTCTTGGGTGTAGGAGGCAAGTATGGTAACCACTACACCACCAGGACCGACTTTTTGGTCAACGAACTGAATGAATTGTTTGTTAATTGATGGTTAAAGGCCATTTTCGGTGCCTAGTAAGCAGAATCGATGAGGATTAGAAGAACATTTTCAAACATATTTGTTTGGGTACAACCGCAATAGCTACACATTCCTTGGAAATTCGGTAAAAAAAACTCCATTTGTAAGTCAGTACCCCATACTGTGGGGGGCAAAGCTAAGAAGAAAGAGTGGGTTTTATGTTCACGGAAACGTCGTGCTTGGTTCCCTGCAGGGCTGACAAAATAATTACGCATCGGCTTTCGTGTGTATTCCATGCGACCAGTTGCTGGTCAACAAATAGTTAGACTGGGGTATCTATTACAGTGGAGGACATCAATACCCTTGTGGAGTATATCAAACGAGCGGACAGGACCACGCAAACTTCTCATTACTGAGCACAATATGATGTTCGTTCCAGGGAGGGTGACTGTTACAGCCTGTTCCAAAACCTTGTCCATTATTTCAAAATTAAACCAACGTTACATTTATCACTTGTTTTCGAATTTCTTTCTTTTCATTGTTTCTGCTTTTTAGGGAGAGATTTTCTTTAAATTTATTAACTCCACGCCACTCTTTTTCTGCCGATCTTGTATTACGGACTTCAGAAATTTATTTGTCAAAAAAAATTCATAAAAACCGTGCAATATTTCAATTGGCTTTTACAACCACTGCAAACTTCGTCTCTTCATTGAAAACTTAAGTAACGGTGCGATTAATTCAAAGCTATTTTATCAATTTGTTTCAGAGTTTCTCTTTATCTGCATTGCAATATTTTGAAATGAAAAACGATTTTTGGCATCTGCTGCAAATGTCTGCAATAAAAACTGGAAGTACAAGAGCTGATCAAGAAAAACTGAAACTGATTTAAAGCTTCCTTGATGATTACCTGTCTGTGCATACACACTTCAAGCAAAGAAAACACTGTGTTAACATGACTAAACTGAATTCACACAAACAGAAAATGATGAGCACTAATCATCTTAAGACTTTTACAGTTACAACGGTTGCTCAAAATGCCCACCATCGGCGTCGATACACTCCTGAGTAACGTTTGCGAAAGTATCCTCAGCGATTGCAGCACATGCCGTTTCAATTTCTTCCCGAAGTGTTGCCAGTGTAGCTGTTTTTTCTACGGTATACGGTACCATGAGTCTCAAATTTGTCTCGAGTGTGTGCAGTTGTTAATCGCGTTGACGGTTCTGTTCTGTACACACGTCTTCATTGCCTTTGAACTTCAACAACATTCTGGATTTTCCAATACCACTTCAAAATTGCTTTCCGCTGTTCAAACGATAATCTTGGCTCCATTTTGTTGTAGCAACGTTATCATAATGTATGTGAGTCACATCTGTTTAAGGAATATCATACTACAAATTACTGTTGCTTTTCGGTCCAGCTTTGTAACATATATAAAATAGATATCTACTGTGCAAGTGAGTAAACATTTTTGGCACCCTCGGTCTTATACCTAAAGTCCATAGACGGCAGCGCTGTCATAATGGTAGGTTGGTAGTAATGCTTTGTGTTGTAGACCTTGCTTGCATTCCGCATACCACAAAATGGAGGCGACGCGAGAGGAGCAATAAATTCTGTTTTGGCTTAAAGCGTACAGCCTCAAAAAGTGATGAAAAGCTGCAGGAAGCATACGATGAAGATCCACTACTTGTTGTGTACGAGTGTTTAGCGGTTCAAGGACTTCAAAGAGGTCGAGGTTTTCCGTCGTTAAATAAGGTGAGGATCTCTGCTAAGACAGAAGCGAACATCAGTATAGCTGCTATGTATTGGGTTGCAGCAATTTTTATGGCATTATTATATAAGAACCACGTTGAGGCTCCCATTACGGCCATTTTTATTGTAGTTAGGTTAATTCGATCTACTGGTTGATTGAAGAGGGGGAAGAAGAGGAATTGATTAGTTGGTGTTAATTGTATTCGTAATAAACCTCTTCTTCCCGATGTCCTTTCTTATTTGCTTTCTGTGCCGCAGTTTTGTGACACGTTTGAGTAACAAGGTACACAGAAACTCGCAGAATTGCATTTGACACAATATTAACTAGACACTGAATGCTTTTCTATACGATTGGGTGTCAGAGCCTTGAGAACTGCCTCTATCAGCTATACCAGGGCCTACAAACCTCGCTGTACAATATTATATAAATAAATTATTGGTATTCTCTTTGCATTATGCTGTACCACATTTAAATTCACAATGTCATCTTTAAATTGAAAAAGATCCGATAGTTCACTCAAAGGTGAGACATCCTCATGTATTGGAAAAGAAATTGTTGATTCAACACTCACAATTTGCCAATCTTCAACTAAAGATGTCATTCACACATCCGCTAAAACGTAATGCATTAAGGCACTGATTTCCATTTCAACATTTAATCATAATTTAGATATTTCATTTCTCATTTTACTTTTTGCTTCATGAATTTTCATTTGTATCATTTACGTTAGTTAAATCTCCCGTTCAATTAAAGACAGCAAAAATTACCTCCAAAATATCTAATTACCTTGTCAGTTTTCAATGCTTGAAGTGTGTGGGCGGATTAGAGATTACATGCGGCTTAGTAAACCAACACAACATTTCGAAAGAAAGAAGACAAATCAGCAATAGAATTTGAATTGATTTGGTTTATTTAAGGACGCTCTTTAACATCTCAGGTCATCAGCGTCCCATTCAATTCAAGGCAAAAACGGCCGACAAATTTGGCTCAGAGGCCTCTTCTTTCAGGCTTGAGGTTCTTTTACGTGCCGTAAATGTACGACACGTGGCTTTACTTCCCTTCCGAAGGAAGCCACTCTTAGTATTTTTACGCCCATTGGTCCTGGCCCATCTTGGGTTTAGGTAGCAAGTATGGGTTACCACTACACCACCAGGACCGACAGCAGTAGAAAATAGAAAGCATTGCTGTTCAATAAATAATGAACATAAGTGCAAGTTGAGACGTATTCAGTTCCGCCTATAGAAAAAGGTGGGTGAATTGCTACGAAAAATATGAAAATATAATTATATAATAACTGAAATAATATATTTATCTATAAAAACGAGGGTAAAGATTGTTGCTATGTTTGAACATTATGTCCTATTAACTAAATTGCACATAACTTTAAAAAAATGATAAAAGCTTTACAAAGCGCTAGGACTAACAGAAAATATGCATATCAAAATTTATGGTGAAGAATTTTAGATGGAACAAAAAGAAGAAAAAATCTTCAGAGGTCATCAATAATGACCTCTAGAAGTATATACACTCAGCGGCAGAAAATGCGAAACAGCAAACTATTCGCTGTATTTTTTACAACAGTTAGGCTTGGTTTCAAGCCTTGTATAAGGCAAACTTTGCGATATTACAGAAACGCAACAACATGCCTACTGGCTAATCAATAGATATAAAAAGCTTTAGTTCATTTCTCGGACCCATTTTTTTTTTTGGGGGGGGTTTGACTAACATGCCGTTAATTTTGCCCGTACGGTGAATTTTTACAACAATCACCACAAAAAGGTGTATTAATGTTTAAATTTGTTGCTGTGCAATGTACGCAGGACTTTACAAACTTTCAGAGAGGATAGTATCTATATCAGAAGGCCCAAGGAGTACCTCTGATCGTGACGATAGATTTCTTTTACTGCCAGTTCTTCGCGATCGGCACGCAACATCGATGGAGGCTAGGAATAATTTGAAGCAAGTAAGACACATTAACATCAGTGAAAGAACAGTTAGAAGAAGGCTGTAAGAAATGAATTTACAGTCCAGAGGCAATATTCTACCGTAAATGAATGATCCAAACTTTTTCGAATATGTCGAGAGCGCATTGAAGAGCGTGCAGGTCGGCCCTTGGAGGTGCTCATTCCTGAAAGCATCGCCCTTGTGGAAGGAGAAATTAAGGAAGACCGGAAGCTTAAAGTTACAGAAATAGCAGCAAGGTTGGGCCTTTCTAAAGCAACAGTACTTCGAATTATTCATGAACATTTAAACAAGTTTAATGCAAATCGGTGCTTAGACTGTCCTCAGTCCAAAAGCAGCATCAATTCATCTGTTGTCAGGCATTTTTGGAGCCCTGCCGTGGAAACGAGAGAGAAGTTCTGCAAACCATTGTTACAGGAGATGAAACTATGGTCCTCTACTATGATCCCTTGTCCAAAAGAGAATCAATAGAGTGTCGCAAACCTAAGCATCGCCTCTAAAGACCAAGGTCGCTCAGTGAACCAAGAAGATCATGGCCACAATTTTTTGGGACTGTGAAGGAATACTCTTCATTGACTTGAAGGAGAGAAACACCACAGTAAATGGGGAGTACTATGCTGGCCTACTGCACAGACTACGTTCTTCCATCAAAGAGAAAAGGCGAGGAAAGCTGAGTGGTGGCGTGCGCCTTCTTCACGACAACGCCCCTGTGCACACAGATCTTGTTGCAAAGGAAGCTGTGAAGAAGTGTTGCTTCAAGGAGATTGACCATCCATCTTACGGCCCATATCTACCTCCCAGTGGCTATTTCCTCTTCTCAAAGCTCAAGAAGGACCTTCAAGGAAGGAAATTTAAGTGTGACGAAGGAGTTATGGATGCTGTTTATGCCCATTTTGCAAACAAGACTTCTATTTGGAGGGGGGGTTGAAATATTAATTCAAAGATGTGAGATGTATATTGCAATAAAGGGTAACTATATTGAAAAGTGAAATATAGTTTTTGTCTTTATCGTACATAGAAAATGGTTAGGCCCGAAACTTATGGACCTAACCTCGTAATCAGTTACGGGACTGCTAAGACAGAATCAGATAGGATGTGTCGTGAGTCAAAATCTTCCCCAGCTCGGGTCTAAGTAGACAAGATATGTATTGACATTTACTCTGATAATCTTGAAAATTATAACGATTTTTATAATCTATGAGGCAGGTAAAAAAAACAGCTTTTTTACACAATAATTCGTCTACACTTACTTATCAAGCAATTTATAATGTTTTGTTACATGAAATTTCATAGGGCTAGTCATGATGACGTCACTAACATAATATTTGTAGACAAATGAATCAACCAACAATCCTGACAATATGTAATCCTTATTTGGTTGGAAATAAGAATCAGACTTGAAAAATTAGGGTCACGGCCGGGATTTGAAACATGGATCTTCCGCTTTCTGAGCTGACGCTCTACCAACTGAGCTACCGTGCATTCCTCCAGGCTTGGAGCTAGGAATCTTTCTTATCTGATCCCAAAGACTTCCCCGTGATTTCTTTACTACAAGAGAGATTTGCTCCTTAAGAAGCAATTTTACTTAAGAGATATCTGGAGATTCCTAGTTCAAATCCCGGCCTTGACCCGAATTTTTTCAAATCAACTTCTTCATTTCCAATTTATGTCCTACACACGGCTGCTGTTAATGGATAATTCCGATACTCATTTGGTTGCTTATCCAAACCACAGCCTTTTATTACTTCTACGATGCTTTTACATATATAATACCATCCGGCCCCGCTTCCAGATGAAATAAAAACGTTGTACAATAATACCAGAGCTACCTTTCAAGAATAAGAACCCACCCGTATGTTTTAAAGTATATGCCCATTGTGAAATTCAAGCCCGGACTATCTGAGCGAATGCAACTGCCTCTCAGGAACCTAAACCTCCAAGGGGTAATACCCTGTAGTAGACCAGCGGTCATGTAGTATGAATATTGAGGGAAAGGGGTTGTTTCACCCCTTCCTCGCCATTAAGGCATAGCTTGGGGTCCTGCAAAATGCCTTAGATACGCCAAATTATTCAGGCTTTGTCAGCCGACAACTAATTGCAAGTCAGTCGCAGTAACGTTACGTCATTTCCTCTTCCTCCAATTAGCATCAGTTCCACGTTATTTTAATTAATACATTGCACTGACCACAGGCGTTTCCAATTAACACAAGATATTCACGCACCACGGACATAAAAACAAACGCGGCATTCATATTTTCGCTTGCGTCAGTGGCGGACATTGCCTTCTGTGATGCAAAGAATATGTCACCAAAAGCATGAGATTACTATTTATAAACAGAAGAAAATCGCGAAATATAAATTTATTTAAATAATAACGACATAAATAATTGTAAGTGAAAATGTTTATACTTTGGATAAGTCATAAGACATGGCAGCTATTTTTTTTTCTCGCGAACAAGGGACTACACAAAAAATCTAAGATATACGATTGAAAGTATATGGAATTTAATGCCAAGTGGGGATGTAGGTGGCTCTCGCAGGAAAGAAGCAAAACACAGTCAACCGGACAACATTGATTTATTATGACAAGAGCAAAAGTTACACACAATTTACCTACACAAAGCTGCAAATCCGTCGCAGGACGGGTCTCCCAGGTAACCCACAGTGTTTAGCAGCCTTCGAAGTAGTCTCCAAGTTGCCAGCGATGGGGAAGGTGCTGAACACCATCTGCTATCTGTGAGTTGCTAACATGAGTCACTTCGCATCGAAATGCTGTCAAAATGTTTGCAATGACCGCTTAACTTTGGGGATTTTAATTTAACTCCTGGTTTTACTACTGAGGCTCCACAGGCGGTGGTCACTGATTTTACATGAGATGGAGTGATATATTGGGAAAGGATTTTTTATTTTAGGAAGAAAACGTTCCAGGCCTAAGTTTAGGGTATTTGTCATTTATGAAGGCCTAGGAAAACCTGGAAAAAACCTCAGTCAGGGAGGACTGGTAGGATTCGAGCCCCAGACCTTCCGCTGTGGAGTCCACGCCTTAACGACCTAGGCCACCCATGGCGGTGCTTTGGAGATTAGATCATAACCATAGGGACTTAGATCGGGCGAATACGGCCATCGCTGTAAAAGACACTTGACACTGTGGGAGCTGTAATGTTATCGTGCAAATAATGGCGTTGTATAAATTCCGCAAATCAGCGGGAAAATGTTGCCCTAGATGGAGCAAGGTCATCAAAGCCCTACTGCAAGCGCTCATGGCTTTCGGACTCATTTAATTCACACAAATCTCTCTCTCCAGCTCCAGCGTAACGACTGGCTGCCTGTACACGGGAGATGTTATTTACCGTCACACTTTGGAAGTCCGGAGTACTGTTACCGTTTTAGTAGTAAGGGTTGGGGCTACCGCATGCCACATTCATTGTAAGCTGGTCATTTCCTTTTCCTCGTCTATAAACTTTCTTTGACTCTGGTAGTACTGCAACTTTCTACATAAACTGCAAGCAGCAAATAAATAAAAGAGAAACGATATGCTGAACCATGTATTCGTATTCTACGATACAATACACCATGCCCATGCATAAACTGTGAATTCCATCCTCCCTACAGCCCAGATTTAGCCTCAACTGTCATTATTGACGAGAAGCCTAAGAGACGGAAATCGAGGGGAGGAGGGTGCATGCGATAAAGCTTGAGAATTGTATTCGAAAGGCGCAGGGTTCAATTTCCTTGACCTTGATTTTATTTCGTGGTTTTCCCATATCACTCAGATGAATGCTGGGGTGGATATTTACATTCCAAGGATGTGATAATGGCTTGCGCTTTGGAAAGGTTTCTGCCCCGGCGTCTGGAATGGAAGAGACTCGAAAATCTCCAGAGGATGTTCTATCAGGAAGCATATTAAGGACCCTGTCTAAGCTCGCGCAGTCACTACCTGTGAACCCCTCCCGATGTCTCTCTCGCCTCAGTTCTTACACCCGGGAGTGCCCCCTTCGGAAAGTAGGTACAAACGGCTTAGCAGTGAACACGGCTCAAGCACCAAAAGTTAACTTCTCCACGCCAGACCTTCCATTCAAAGCGCAGAAAATATATTGGTGTCAATAAGGTGAAGGAAAACATCTTACAACATACTGCAGGCAATTTTCAGGTTATCTCTTTCAAGGGCTTAGAAATGATAATGCAAAGATATAAAAAAAATGTGTTGAAATAAATGGACTTTGTTGAAGAGCATGTTTCAAGATGAAGAGCATTTTTATCATGTTATGACGCGAAAACTTCCCCAAGAAACATTTTAAAGTCTTAAAATTACTTCTTAACTGAACCATTTAAATTCCTTCATAAATATAATCACACAATTCAAATGTACCTGCAAATACACACGAGAGAGTGCTCGCAAATGGAGAGAGTCGTAATTTAATGTTTGTTTGAACGGTGTTAAGTGGTTTCATATACCTTCTTTGACCACTGGGTCTTCAAATTAACCCTGAGTGTAGAATATTTAGACATCTCCCACCTCCCAGAGGTCATAAAACTATCCTGTTGTCTTTACACACAAGCATCTTTATTTACAACGCCATAAAAGTCCCTACAGACCCTCTAAAACAATCCATTTGCTTGTAGTTACCGAAACAGCCGCTTGCTCTAAGAAAATAATACTTTTGAGAACAATTCAAACACTACTTGCTAGCCTACATTTTATACGTTTGTATTTCAAAAATTAGGGCAGGGTAATGTTGGTCCTAGCCCAACTATTGGAAATGGACTTGAGAAGCTTTATTAGCGTAAGCATGGTGTTATGTTTTTTAAGGTTGCAGGTGTACCTTATTGTTACCTATTTCTACATATGCGATACAAATGTATTTTATGCATGGATGGTACACCGTACATGCTTATGTATGATACACAATTTGACAGGGGAACAAATAATAATTAAAAATAAGACAATATAAATAATAATATTTTTTTAATTTGAAAAATATGAAAAAACGACATTTACAGATATATGAATTGAAACATATTACGTATTATTTACAATTATTACGTTCTAACCAGCAAATAAATTGCTTCTAGCTTTGCGTACTTTGGCTAGGAAAATGCCCATGTACAACCAATTACCGTGGTTCGCAAATAGATCCCAGCATGCCAATTGTCCGCTAATTGCCTTAAAAAGTTTTCTAAGAATAGCGTTTTTCTCGGGTATTTCCAATGAGCACATTCAACCAGAATATGTACCCATTCCTCCTCCCCTCCACAAAATGGCAGATTATCCTACCAGAACTGTCGTTATTTTTTTGGCCTTCCAACTTACCAGTCTAAATCACTATCCCTGATTTCCGCGTTTCCCTATGCCTCTTTATCTTAGGTTAATATAATTTCATTTGATAGACTAAAGGAGATTTTTGTGTTTTATTCTGCCTCGATTTCCTACCTGCTGATATCCTCTAGCCTTGTTTTAACTTTCTTGCATACATTTTTATTATTTTCATTGCCTCGTTGCCATATTGAACCTAGCAATTGTTATGCTTTAGAGTCAAGCACATTTCAATGGCGACCGCCATAGGGGCCGAAGTCATTAAGGTGCGGACTCGTGAGCGGGAGGTCTGGGGTTCTGTTCCCACCAGGACCGTCCTCCCTGACTTAGGTTTTTTGTCCAGGTTTTCCTAACTCCTCAAAAATGGCAAATGCTGAGAAGGTACATAGCAGGACTGGAACGTTTCCTTCCTTAAAAAAATCCTTTCCCAATATACCATTTCATCTCATGTATCATCAGTGTCCACCGCCTGTGGTGCCTCAGTAGTAAAAAAGGGCGTTAAACATTATTAAAAAAGCTTCAATGGGTTGCTCATTTGCACAGCTGACGATTTTAAGCTTAAAAGTCAATCTCTTTCTACTAGTGCAGTTTTACCCACTGCCTTTTGATACGTCACGAAAACCTCCAATGGGTCAATTGCCTTATAAATATCTTTCAATTTTATATTTTATTTTTAATTTCATTTCCTTAAACTTATAATATAATTTTTAACAATTGCTTTATTCAATAATCAATTAGGCACCGAAACACTAGGAAACAACTTTTGTTTTGTCATACTCCAGAGTTAAAGTCGCTGCTAATTATGGAAAACGATGCTGATTCCGAAAATGACTGCATTTTTCCTATCGGGCTTACTTAAAAAATAGACAAGAAAAACTATTTCTCCAATTTAAATGCTAACTGAAGTTTGCTATATTTAGAACAATGAAATGGACTTTTAGTCAAAATGTAGGTAAACGGGACAGAAATAGAAGTGGTAGAGAAGTTGATAATTTCACAGGCCTGCTATGGATAAATTATTTGAAGAGTAATAGTTGATTTCTACAGATTTACGTGTGCTGATTTCAGAAAAACGCTTAAAATTTTCCTTCGCCTACAATTTCTCCACAATAATAATATTTTCATTTTTATGTCTGCAGAACTCTTAAATTTCACGAACATAATGCTGGCCTTGTATAACTCATTTTATTTTATAATCACAATTTCATGTCTGCTTCCCTTTCAGTCCAGTTGCAACTAGTACCCTGTGTGAGATGGTTGTTATTTCGGTATGGATTTCTAAATTGTGCAAGTTTAGATTTTCTATATTAGTAGGGTGCTGTATTCTTCAATTTATTTCTGTGTTTATTCCAAACTCAAGCAACTATCTTTTTCACTATTATAGTTGTGTGTCCAACTATTTATTTATGAATATAAGATTACTTCAAGGGGGTGTCGTAATACGCCTGATAACTTTCATTACATTTGTAGAGACTTTGTTGTAAAGAAGCAGCAAAGAAACATTGCTGTCTTTGTAAATAAAGTATACTATGCATATTTTGGAATAAAACTTACTTATTGGACAAGCACATAAGATATGCTATGTATGCGGAAGAACTCCGACAGTGATCTGAAGATTTTCCATTTTGGGGATCCAATGCTATGGACGGA
The DNA here is from genome assembly GCA_030762175.1 of Metallyticus violacea. NCBI lineage: Eukaryota > Metazoa > Arthropoda > Insecta > Mantodea > Metallyticidae > Metallyticus > Metallyticus violacea. The sequence continues at coordinate 15,893,266 of CM060835.1, read as the reverse complement.
ACCCACAAATCACAGCTGATTTTTGCTTCTGTTCCTGTAACATGGCAGAGTGTAACCTTAATAATAAAAATATATATATCCCAATGTTCAGTCTGCAAGACGTCCTGTAACTCATCAACCAGGTACACTGTACCTGTGCGTTACGTATTTGAAACGAATTCTTCATAGTTACAGGCAGTAGAGAGCCCCAACTTTATTCACAGGCTGGTTAGAGACTTAGGTCTCCCTAAAGATTCAAGAACTGCTAGGTTCTAGGTTAAAGAAAAATAATTTGGTGCAGATATCGAGAAGGGATTTAACATTCAGTTTGATGTCAATGAATAGAGGAGTTTTATTGATACATCTATAGGGAACCTCAAAGCGATACTTCTCAGGTTGCGAAATCATTAAAATGGTGGAGGGGGGGGGGAGAGACAACATGAATATGTGTTGTCACAGTACTGAATATCTAATAGTTATTCTGTTATTTCTATATGTATTATTACTGTTATTTTCATACAAATACACTCAGCAATATATGTATTCTACACTATCCTTATCGTTTTATAATGAAAGGATTCTCCCTGCCCACAGAAAATTTGGGAATTTTTGAAGTAAAATCATCCCCCCGCAATTTCCCTTCCTAGTACTTCTTCAGAATGGCAGCAAGTACGTCTCAGTGCCTTAGCCATGAAAACTTAGCGTTAATCCTCTCTCAATTTCAAAATACATGATCAGGTTGGATGATATACGGAGATTGAAAAGTAATTAACATGCTTCTGGGATAACAGGGAGGCTACACTAAATTTCCCTGTTTCATGAAAGCAGATAGACCTTCGAGGGAAAACAAAAAAACGCAAGTCAAAATTTGATCGATTTGATCCTCCTCCTGGTCGTTCCTGGTGACCGCCATGGTTGGCCGAAGTTGTTAAGGCGCAGACTCGTGAGCGGGAGGTCTGGGGTTCGGACCCCGCCAGGATCGTCCTCTTTAACTGAGGTTTTTTTTTCCCAGGTTTTCCTCAGTCCTCATAAATGGCATATACCGGGGAGGTACCCTGGAACGTTTCCTTCCTTAAAAATCCTTTCCCAATATATCATTTATCATCAGTGTCTACTGCCTGTGGTGCCCCAGTAGTGGAAATGGGCGTTAAACCCCATTCATTCATTCGGTCCTGGTGCTGTAGTGGTAACCATACTTGCCACCTAAACTCAAGATCGCAGGTTCGATCCAGGCCAGTGTCGATGGATTATTTCGGGCGTAAAAATTTTACGGTACGTAAAAGAACCTCAAGCCTGAAAGAAGAGACCTCTGAGCAAAATTTACCAGCCGTTTCATGCCCTGAATTGAATGAGAGCTGATGACCGGAAATGTTAAAGAGCGTCCATAAATAAAACAAACCAACAATGATAAATGCTCATGTTGTCCTGCTGGATCGAGAAATGTCTCCCGTTTTATCAATGATAACATAGTTCTGGATGACGCATATATAATAGGTCTTGCAACACTTTTTTAAGGACACTTTTAATCAGAAAATAATTGCTGGTGAAATTATATATAATTTAAAGCAAAAGTTTAATTTTTTAAAATATTTGCACATAGTGTCATTATTTTATGCAAATTTCAAACCATGATTTTTTTTTAAAACTCTCATTTATGTGTAAGTTAAAAAAAAACACCAGTTATATAGAACAATGTGTTTTTCATATGAACAAAAGAATTCATAGCTCCATCTTACATGACTTTTTAAGAAAAGTGCATCTAAATTTAAAAATTTACAGCAAATGACATTAAAAGGTTAAAAGGGTTCGTTGTGTAACAGCATAGTGGCGAAATTTAAATTGCCATATAAGGGACACTGTGAGAGAGTTTTAGGTCAAAATCGGTCAAAAATCGAATTTTTTTCCTTTCTTTCCTGCAAATGGTTCTTTGAACCTTTGGGCGTCCACAGAGAGTCAACATTTGCATGTCCCCCCTTCCCTTCGGGCTCTACAGCCATTTAAAAAACTCCGTGTATCCTTATAAATCAGTTTTTCAGAATGCTTTTGCATAAAACAGCGTTTTTCTTATAAATTCATTTTCACTGGCTCAAAATGTTTAACACGTAACAGTTTCCGTTTAAATAAACTCTATTAAAATTTCCCAAAGTGTGCAGAAGTGTCCATTATAATATTCTATAGGACAAAATATTTGCTAACATCAAAAATAATTTTAAAAAAAAATATTAATTTTAAAAATTGAAAATTCTTATAGATTTAAAAAAAATTTTCTGGACTAATTTATTTCAAATATCTTCCTATACAATTTTTATACGTTGTTTAAAGCACCAATTCAAAAATGTTAAGCAATTTTCTCGACTCGTGAGCCGGGTAGGACATTTTGATTGTGAAACATATTTACAAAATAAAATTTATGAAATAATTCATAGCTTTCAAATTATTTATCCAATTTGAATGAAATTTAGTATACGAATTAACTTAACAACAAACAATGCAATGAAAATAGAAATTTCAGAAAAATTCATACAAAATTGTGGAACTTTGAAAATTCACTCCCAACGTCCCCTTAACTCCCCAGGCTAACCAAAATAATATGTTTGTAATATACAAACTATTCAATTTCATTTTATGCATAAAATCAAAAGTAAATTTTTGACCTAAAATTCCTAACAGGTGTTCTTAAGTAATAAGGTGGCCTTTTTCACTATTTTATGGCACTAGATATCCTGTTTGTTACATTAATAAATACCTCAGGTAAATGACAGTATACATAGGTATCCAGCTGTGAGCGGTAAGGTAGGCTTAAGATCTGTTTACACTTAGCCGGATCGCTGCGTAGATTCCCGAGGTGTTACCTCATTAGAGTTCAGGAAACAGGCGTCGACTGCCTTCAAAACAAACATTGGCTTGCGTTCACAAGAGCCGTCTATGTGTGCGTGAGAAACAAAACAAGAGAGAGGGGGAGAAGGCGGCGAAGGATAATTTTCTATACACCATACATCAAACCAATTTTGACCGCGCAACGAGTATAAAATTATTCCAACTAGGAAAATTTACGGACATAATAGGGCACTCCCTTCCTATAACATGAAACATTTCCGCTCTTTCACTTGTTTTCTTTAGGAAGTTGCAGGACCGTTTATGGTTCTAAGACAATTTAAATGCTTTAAATACACAAAGCGTATGCAGTATCGTGTGAATTTTCTTATACCAAAGTGCCTACTCTTTGAATTGCAAATCCTTATCGCAGCTAACTGGTATAAAAACAAGTGTTTTCGCTTCGAGTAACAGATGCCTACTTTATGTTTAGTAAATGTGCAGGTTTGCATTCTGTTCGGGTAATTCTAGTCAGACATTTGTATTTTGTCATTTTGCCGGCATATTTAGCAGATAAAATTCTTTAGCAATTGAAATTTAAAATCAGTTACATTAATTTAATCAGAAATTAAAACATAAGATGGCAGATGTATTTATTATAAGTTGGCTCAAATATAAAGAAAACTTTTTTGAAAAAAAATTGCTTTATTTCTCAACATAGCCTCTTTTAAAATCTTTATACTTAATCCAACGATTTTCTAAGCTGATTATACCAGCCATAAAATTTGATTTCTTCACCTCTGCAAAATACGTTCTAACCTCTTTTTTTAACATGACATTATTTCCAGCAAGCTGTTTCTTCATATTGGAGAAGAGGAAATAGTCCAAAGGAGCCAAATCAGGACAGTAAGGGGGATGATAAAGGAGTTCATGTCTGAAGTCAAGTGGTTTTGAGATAACACTTGCAGCCTTATTCGAACAAAAAGTTCGATTTTTCTTGATTGTTTCATTTAATTTCTCCAGTAGTATAGATTAAAATTCCCCGATTATGTTTTAAGGAAAAAAAAAAATTATGAAAAAAAAACATGTTAAAATGGACAAAAATATTCCCTCGTACTAAAATACGCTTAGAGAAACGAAATTCAGCAATTTTCAAAGTGAAGTAACAAATTTATAAAAAAAAGTATGTTATTACGACAAAAAGGGTGAGCAATGCTTGAGGCAACCGCGGGACCGGCCGGTAGCACTATATCGGCGGAGGCGGGGAGTAATTTCCCCTCCGCTGCTCGAGGCTTCAGCTTGAGTTGAAATCTTGCGCACACAGCCGACAGAGTAACCAGCCAGCCAGCCGAAATATATGCTTATAGAAGCAGAAGTTAGTAGTTTCGGGCTAAAAATTTATAAAAGATGTACGCAGCTATGACAAAAATATTTCACACAAATATACGCTTACAGAAGCAGTGTTTACTAGTTTCCAAACTCAAGGGCTAAAAATTTATAAAAACAAACGTAAGTAGACATGACAAAATGTTACATAATAGTAACTTTCGGTTACAGATATAGTAATTTCTAAATTTAAAACAAAAATAGATATTAAAAAGGGCATTTTATTATGAGAGAAATGTAGCGTCATAGCTATCATATACTAGGAGCGTAATTTAGTAATTTCCAAATTTAAGGGCTAATAAATTTATAAAAAAGCGTACGTAACTATGATAATAACATTACGTCATTGTAAATTACGCTTAGATAAGCTAATTTAGTTTTTTTCCAAATTCAAGGACTAAAAATTTACAAAGAAGCACAAAAAATAAAGATTGTACCATGTAACATAGGTTTCTGTATAAAACAAATGAAAGTTCACAGTGATAAAAGAGTAGGTGCATTAACAGGAAATAGGAATAAAGTTCTTGGTTCTACGTCGATGAAGTCGCATAAGATTTTGCGTGTCTTTACATTTGTCTATAAAAATTTTCCATCTACCTGTAAAACGAATCACTGTGCACTACTTTTGAAAAGGCTAGTTTAAGGGATTCATTTGGAGTCTGTATTAAATTTCAATTTACTTATCCATAATAAAATGAATAAGTAATACAAAATCATTAAACCCACTCGAGTGTACGGGTGAGGTTCAGTAAAAATGTTTGTTAAAATATAGCTATATGTTTATATAATTACAATAAATATTTATTCGACTGCTATTTAAAATATTGCAGCAGCAGCAGCAGCAGCAGCAGCAGTAGTAGTAGCAGTAGTAGTAGTAGTAGTAGTAGTAGTAGTAATAGTAGTAGTAGTAGTAGTAATATTAGTAGTAGTAGTAGCAGTAGTAATAAGAGTAGTAGTAGTAGTAGTAGTAATAGTAGTAGTAATAGTAGTAGTAGTAGTAGTAGTAGTAGTAATAGTAGTAGTAGTAGTAGTAGTAGTAGTAGTAGTAGTAGTAATAGTAGTAATAGTAATAGTAGTAATAGTAGTAGTAATATTAGTAGTAGTAATAGTAGTAATAGTAGTAGTAATAGTAGTAATAGTAGTAGTAATAAGAGTAGTGGTGGGACTATTTTGAGAAAGATCGTCAAAATTGTAGTAAAAATGTGTTGTCAAAAATTATTTGCAGAAATTAGCAAATTTTAATCTCAATATTCTTATGCATAGCATAAACACTTTGTTGAATTGAAATATATTAATGAAATACGTAATTTATCAAATTAGCAATAATAGTAAATTGCAAAAATAAACTTTTCGCTCAATTTTAACAGTGCATATTTAGTGCACATAAATTCGCTCCTAATAACCACTATCCACATCCTGTTTAAATATGAGCGTGTTAAAACTGTTGAAAAGAAAACGAGTGATTAGCTATGAAGTAGGCTACAAATATTGCGTCATGTAAATAACCATAGCGTTAAACTCAAAACAATAAGGAAAAAGAAACACGTTATGTTAAGTACCACTAACGTCAGTAGCTGGCTAGTTTTTTATTCCTCTCTACTTGTAGAGAATAAAACTACCTGCCAGAGAAGCAGCCATAAAGTGAAGTATGCTAGCAACTGAGGAAAATGATAAAGCGAATGTTACAAGCATTTACCTCATATATACTATATATACATATATACAAAGAAAAGTGACATATAAAACCCTGAATTCTGCTTTATTACACGCAATTTACCGCTTCATCACTTATTTTCTTTCGTCTATTATAACTATACAAGAGAATGTTTATATTCCTCACAACATGGTTAAAACCTTCTTCAAAGATCTTGAATAGCAAGTGTACCTCGTTTTGGCGAAGCTTTCAACGAATTCATATCATATAGATGTTAGTATAGTCAGCTAGAACCAGGTTAAAAACAAATGCGAAAGCGGATACTATATCGAACATATGAGAGCTACTTTTCTGTAAATAACGGCATAGCAGGTTGTACACAAACGGAAAAATGAATATCGGCCAGAAAATAAATTCTCCTTCAAACCATCATTTGAAAGTCAACCGGCGCTTGTGAGTGTGTGAGAGAGGTGTCATAAAAAACATTGTAAAATCATAACAATTACCTTTAAACGTAGATAAGAAATTACAATGGCGTTTTAAAATTATTTACAATAGTAAGTTTGTACCTTATTTATTATTCATTCCCCGAATATACTTCCCATCAAAGTCAATGCACCCTTGCTGCCTTCCCGGTAACTTTATTATGGTGTCGTGAAACCAATGTTTGGGAATACACTGCCACTACTCGCAGACAGCCGCCTGAATTTCCTCGTTGTTGCCAATTTTTTTTTTTTTTTCTTTCCCCATTTTGCATAAGGCACAATCAGACGGAGAGATGAATATGTGAGTGTGGCACAACAATGAATCCCAGTGATGCCAACTTTGCATGAAGTGTCCCCCAAAAGACGGTGATCATATGTAGGCGCCTGTACATGCAGAAGCTGGAAATTTCTTGGCCGGATACTCCTTGGATATTTCCATTGCATGAATTGTACTTTCTTCCCTGATGCTTCTGTTGGTGAAGTTATGTTAATCCCATTTTTTAATATTCAGAGAACGTGTTACCACCATGTCGTATACATGTAACTGTAACTGGACAATGCTACATAGATATTCGGAAAACTCTGCAAGTCTATATCGCACGCAAAAGGCCACTTATGTCCCCCATAATCCAGATTTACTTGTGTGACTTTTTCTTTTTCCCCAAATTGAAGAAACATCTTCGTTGAAGGAATTTTCTAACACCAGAAGCAATGGTGAAGGCTACAGGGGCATCGTAAAGGACCTGTCAAAAAATGGTTCCCAGCATATCTTTGAACACTGACAGAAATATTCAGATAGGTGCATTGCATTCAATGAGAATTACTTTGAGGAACGTCATCAAAATTATGAGTGTGTTGTCATAAAAACGCAGCATTCATTATTGAGCAACGCTTATAGGGAAAACACTAGAAATAAAAATATAGAAATTCTGTCAAATTAAGAAATGAGCACAACATTTCATTTGTCCCTTTTCTCTATATCAACAAATCCTTTTGCAAATAAATGTAATACAAATATTAAATATATTATTGCCTTCTGTACTTACTAACTGAGAAAAATGCCAAGTTGTACACACCTATGTCCTTCCATGGTAATTCAAAATAAAGATTTGTATCAGCAATTTTCAGCATTTTCTCTTTTCTAACTTGGTCGCATTGTTCTGTTGCAATGTCGATATAGCAAACCTACAAAAATCGATTTCTTGCTTCATATTGGATATGAATGACATGTGAAACATAACAAGGGAACGGATGCATGAATGTCTACTTCATTTTCTTTTGCTGTGGAAGAAACAAAAGACAGGTCTTGTGTTTCACTATGTCTGTATATTCCACTAATTAGCATACCTGAATAACACTAGCAATTTTCTGTTTGAAAACTGATATGGGGAGAATGTCTAGGCATAAAAATGCCTTGAAAATAACCAAATTAAGACTGATGATTATTAAGCACACGTGTTTTTCATTTGGCCAAAATAATACGATAAAACACTTTTTATCACATTCTATCTGAGGCAGAGATGAACCCAGAGTTTAAAAAACGAGTAATTAGCTTGCTCTTGAACCGCAAAGTGTGAGGAACATTAGGAGGCCACAGACTACAGAGAAATTGTCCAAAGTATATCTCGAAAGGTCGTTTTAGAGTCTATCATATAGCACACAAAGGTCATGGCTACAATATTTAGGAACTGCAGAGAGCAGCTGCAACAATTGGGCAGTGTATTTAAGGCAAACAGGTGTGGAAAGCTGATGAGAATTTATTTATTGCCCTATACAGCACCAATTCTCATGATTTGTGTTACAAAGGCTGCTGTGAACCTATGTAGCTTCGAGGAGCTGAATCTTCCACCATACCGCCCAGATCTTGTCCCGAGCCTACTAATAACTTTTTTTTAAATTGAGTTGAAGGACGCTGTTTTCAAGCATTTTGCAGGCAAAGCTTTGGAATCATTTTCCTATTTAGGGTGTGAGAAATTCGTTGAAGTAAAGGGAATTTATGTTAAAATTTTTGTTTCTACCAATCTAATCAGGCCGGAAAACTATGAAACCTGCCTTCACAGTAGAAATATTACTTTGACCGCAAGTGTACTAAAATACACCTCGTTCCTAAAACTCCTTCCAGCAGAATTATCAGATGCTCCAAGACCTTAGAACGCCGATGTTAACAGAGTTTTAGAAAAATAGAAAATTATGACGAAGCGAAGAGTGTTAAGAAAAGGGAAAACTACCCGAAGAAATGAATTATTGCAACCTTGCACGCATATATCTCCTTCCCTTAAATAGCAATTTTAGTTTGGCTTTTCCCCCTTGCCTTAACCACGAGAAGATTTTCAAGGTTTATATATATTTTTTTCTTCTTCCCTCAGAGTTTTTATTTTCTCTTAACGCCATGATAAATTAGAGTCCATTTTCTGTACGAGGGGATGATGATGATAATGATGATGATGAATGTTGCCTGGCTACCTGCAGAAACTCCCTATTATCGCACATCGCTACATCAATTTGTTACGATGTCGTTATTTCGGCACGGCTCACTCTGTTGTTTTATAGACTCCATAGGGCTACAAAACGCAGGGGGCCGTTTTATGTCCTCTCCCTTAGTAAGGTATACGGTATAACATTCACCATTATTTGACACAATGTACTTTATGGGCAGAATATAAACGTTAATATTATTGGAATCCGAAAGCTATTTTAAATAGACACGGCTGTTAGGGTTTCCTCCCCCCAAAGTAATGTATGCTTTACAGAAATAGAAATGTTGAATATAAATGAAAAAAAATGTTTAATGTTTCAACAATCTGAGAGCGATAGGTCGCCAAAATCCTACTTTAGGAAGATGCTGGAGGAAAACCACGAGGATAATAATAGTAAACATGCAAAAACTTCAATAATAACTATTTAATTGTATTTTGTCAAATTAATAAAGAACGTACATAACATACGTGAAATAATTTTAAATTTAAAATAAATAAATTATGAAAATTAATGTATTGCGCATGTTGAACATCTAAAACATGGTTAAAATATTTATATGCAAACTTTAAATAACAAAAGTTCTGATAATGATTAATGATTGTTCAAATATTTTGCCCTTATAACTGGCAGTAATATATTAATTCTTGGACAAGCAAATAACAGATACCAAAATTCCATAAAACAAACATACGTTTTAAAATCTTGCCAAAAGTTTCATTTCTTAATTTTGCCTAACTATGCACACTTGTTAACAAAATGTAATAAAATGCTCCTTGAACAAATTTATACACTTTTGCATGCGTTCAAATAAATTCTCGAAACACTTTTTTTCACTCTGGAGTTTGTATCTCAAACATGGTTTTTAAAGACTTTCAATAGCTTCTTGAGGTGATGAAAATCACTGTACACCCCTGTACAGGTGAATACGGGCAATGAGACATTAATTGGATGTTTTTCTCCTTCAAATAATCAAATATTTGACGTGCTGTGTGAGAGATGACATTGTCATGATGAAGAATAATGCCTCGTTTTCGGTTGTTTTTCCTCATTTCGTCGATGACTTCTGGCAAACAAATTGTTGTATACCACTCAGCATTAACTGTTCTTCGATCCTCTAAAGGAATGATTGAGACATGTCCAGTACAACCGAAGAAACAAACGATCATTTTCTTGCAAGTACTTCGTGAACGAACAACTTTTGTGGGATTCGGTTCATCTTGGAACACCCAAACAGTGGATTTTGTTTAGTTTCCGGTTAATACGAATATATCCAAGTTTCGTCATCTGTTACGATGTTGCATACGGATTTTGCAGTTCCTCGTGGAATTTTTTGAGCATTTCATTACACACATTAACACAAACGTTTTTTTCTTTTTTTAAAAAAAAAGTAAACTTATGTGGAATCCATTGGGAAGAGATATTTTTCACAGTTAAACGTTCATGCAAAATCAAATGCTCTGCAGTTTTCGATACGCTTAAGGATGTCTCTTTCTCACTGCAAGTCACATGCCGATCTTCTTCAATCATGCTGCTTTTGCTGATGTTTTTTTGGAATGACAACTGATTTTGGTCGACCTTCACGAAATTCATCACTGGCCGACGCAGGACTACAACGAAATTCTGCAAACCAATTATAAATAGCCTTTTCTGGTGGTACTTTATTACCAAAAGTTGAACGAAGCAATTCTATACATTGCCGTTGAGTTAGGCCTTTACTATCGTAAAAAAAAAATCATTCAACCAAAACCTTCACGTGAATTTTTCAATTTTTTCGCAAAATTGCTTTGTTTAAATGATCGCTGTAAACACTCTACCAGTTTCTAAGCTGCAACTGTTTTCACAACAACAGATGTCAATTGTTTCGAAAATATTATTGGCATATCTTCATAGCACCACCGAGTGGTCGATGGTAACAACTGAACTCGTAGCAACTCCCTGCGCAAGCAACAGTTGACCTTCAACTGTCATTACGCAGTTAAATCAGCTGTCAATAGCCTGAAGTGGGCTTCGTTCCTAAGCAACATGCAATCTACACTTTTGTGTGTTGATACGCCTGGGGCGAGATTTACGTTAGAACACTGAAATTAAGATTCTATATAATAAAAAAACTCGACGGAGGAAGATTATAAAAAGCTTTAGTGCTTTTTAAAAAGCAGTTGTTTAGAATGGATGGCCAAAGACACACTAATAAAAATAAGAAATAATTAACTGACTAACATTGCGAAAGCGAGTACTTCTCCGTTTCAAAACAAGACGCTATTAATAACCCGCAGCTGCGATACGATCTATGACGCTGATAGTGTCGAAGTAAGGGCGTATTCGGAATCACCTACCGCTCGTCCAGCATCTTCTTGGAAACCAAGCGAATACTAATTATGGATCTTATATTACCCTCCCAACAGCCTTTGAAATTTTATTATCCCTATGGGACGAATGTGCGGGTGTGGTGCAAAAATAGCAAAACAATTAATCATTGCATAAAAGAATAAAAGTGGAAATTCTGAAGTGTGTGGCATCCTTCATGCATCATCTACCATTATTTATGTTTGGCTATCACACGATTTGCATCGTTAATGTTTCATACAGAGTGGGCAGAAAGAACATATACAGCTTTCATTTATACACGCGCCCTGCTAAAGTTGGTCACAACATAGATGTTTTGCAAAGAGTAATTAATGCTGGTATATTTCGTATATACCATGAGAGACGCTCTAAATGTTCTTCATCTAACTAAGAAAGCACAAGATTTTTAAAAAAAAAAAAAAAAGTTTTTATTTTTCAACACGTCGTCTTGTAAATCAATACATTCAATCCAACGACTTTACAATTTTTTTTAATACTCTCAGTAAAATAAAATTTGTCCAAATGTGAAAAACAAGCGTCTCTCTCAGCTTCATGAATCTTCTTTGTTCACTCAGCCAATTCTTCAGGTTTGGGAACTAAAAGTATTCGCTGGGAGCAAAGTCCGGTGCTTATGGCGGATGTGGAAGCAGTTTTTCAGCAACAACCCCCAGACGTGTGTGAAGGCGCATTATCGGGATGAAAGAGAAATCTTTTTGATAGATATAGACGTTTACCCTCAATAGCATCCTTCGGTTGGTCCAGCAGTGAAGCGTAATATTCCTCGGTGATGGTCTGAAGGTAGTCTATGAGCACCACACCATGAGAATCCCAGAAAACGGTAGCCATGGCTTTTCTTGCAGATGGAACCGTTTTCTATTTTTTGATGCACTTTCACCTGTTGTCACCCGCTGTTTGAATCGCTCCTTTGTCTCTGGCGTGTAGTGTGTAAACGTCGGAGAAACTCACTGGAATTTCCTTTAAACAAACCAAAACACACTTGCGAAATGTTTATTACTAACAAACCCGGTATCTAGCGATTGGAAAGTTTTCTCATGCCCAAAACTTCTTCTAAAAAGTAGTGGACAAGCTTCAAACATTACTGCTGCAGTTTAATAGCCTTCAATGTAAAGAATAAAGTATGTTAAACTTGTATCTAAAAACATAAAATTAACGTAATCTTTCACAATCAATGCATTACCTTTGTGATAGCATTTAAAAAGTTAATGGTTCACAAGAGGTAAAATGAAATAACAAAGTTATAAAAACATATTGAAGATAAAAATGGGTGGTGATCAATTCCTCTATTCACAAATAACAGCAGAATAATTAGAGCAAATTTTCGTAACACCAAAAAAAGTATTAACTTAGTCCTATTGTAAGTTTCTGAGGTTGCCAGTATGTTATGTTGATACACCTGTATGAATCTTGAAGATTTCATCGTCTTATTAATGTAAAGTGTGCATATTTGTAGCCATAATATTGACTATCTCATTCGAGTCAAAATTATTCCAAGACATTTAAATTTCTCTTTATACTAAAATCAATGAACTGGTTTGTAATACTGTTTGTTGCATTTACACCATCCCATTTGTTTTCGGTCTTATTAACTGCCACGTCTATTTCTTAAAGTTGCTTTTTATCCTTTGAATTGAACGTCCCCATAATATACAGAGTGTTCACAAGTGATTATGCTTAAACTTATATTTTACCTCTGTGGTATATAATTTAACTTTAAATCATAAATTAACTTGATGAATAACTATGGAAGTTTTAATTCTACCTGCACAGATTTTGTTTTGTAGCCTTGGTAACGAAATAAAATGAGACACACACGTGCAAATTTTTTTTATGTCTTGGAAATCGCGAAACATAATCCAGTTCAGAGGGCGTATAGGCGAAGATTTGGTCTCAACGCCCCTTCTGGTAACAACGTTCGTATGTGATACAATCAGATCCAAACGACGGGGTGTCTCTGTAAAGGAAAGAGCCCCGGACGACCGCGTGTGTCAGATGAGATTATGTTGAGTAGGAACAGTTTTCGCGCGCAGTTCTAAAAAAATCTGAGAGGCGGGCAACACGAGAACTAACAATTTCAGTGTGGAAGGTGTTAAGAAAGCATCTCCAACAAAGACCATATCGTCTGCAATTGCTAAAGGTCCCTACATAAAGACATCTTTGGATTGGTTGTCATGGTCAGGGCGCCTTCGTCTTTCTAGGTTGGTCTCCGAGGCCCCCAGATCCAACCCCCCTGTGAATTTTTCTTGTAGGGGTACATAAAGATCGTGTACACCGCTACCTGCAGACCTACCTGAGTTGAGACGGAGGATCAGTTGAATCAGACATGCTAACACCAGTGTGACTACCAGCTGGATGTATGTCGTGTCACTTGTAATTTGTTTATGGTAGCTTCCACAGTTTTTCTTCAATTTAAATTATGATTAAAAAGTATATTGTATACAGCAGAGAAAAAATATGTTTAAAACTGCTATAATCATTTGTGTACACCCTGTTTAGGTCATCAGTAGGGACAAGATTTTAATGCAAATGCATATTTCTTCTCTGCTGTTAGCAAGTATACTCATTTGGGTAATTACTAAATTTTCATCAATTTAAAAAATATTTTATGTTGCACATAATGCACATTTTGCCTATTTTGTTAATAAGCATAATATTTCAGTAGTTATTAAATTATAGTGGGTAATTGCTTGTTTTACAAGTATATTTAATACATATATGTTTATTTTATTTAGTTTATCTTCATATTTGATTTACAAATACAATATTTCCGAATAATAGTGCCATGGAGTTAGTCTTGAAGCTTGGCAGCTCACTAGCAACATAATCAACAGGTCAAGTCGCATCGGTGAATCCCTGCCTTACTTTGTCGTAGCCGTTCCCTCAGGTATGAAGGTGGGTGTTAAGGAGTTCTCGGAATTAAATCCAAATGTGGGGGTTATACTTACAGCAGTTAGGAATATAGAGGAAACATTTGATCCAAATTATTCTTCATCAGTTAAAATTACTGAAGATATATTAAAGTACACAGAAGTAGAAACTAACCCTCTTACAATATCTTCACATTTCTCTCACCTCCCTTCCGTTATTATTTGTTTGGAAACCAACAGTATTGTGTTGTGCAGTTGTTTATATATTGCAAAACCACTGTCTCCAAATTAAATTCCTTATCTGGAAGTGTCCGCAATGTAGCGAAGTAAAAAGTACATAGTCTTCTTTCAAAAAAAAAACACAATACCATCAAATGTGTAAAATTTAAGAAATATTAGCAGGGAAACGTTCCGAACTGCCTAGTGAAAAAAAACACTAAAAGCAGATCAACTTGTAGCATATAAGAATATCTTAAGAACCAATAGGAGGGGGCTAACCATGAAAAACATAATATCTTTAGTGGTCGTAAACTGCATCAGAAAATAAACTGAAAATATGAGTATCCGCGTTATTTATTGTGATTTTTTTTTTTTGTCTTTTTTAAGACAATTATTCCAACTGTTCAAAATGTAATATTAATGAGTTGAATATCCGCAATATTTTTAATTCACGGAAAGATTACATAAAATTGCATTAAATTTTTATATCATGTCTTAATATTTGTTTGAGTTTATGTGCACGGAAATGCTCAATGCACAAATACATTCATATTAAAGCGATTAGAGCACACAGTTCCTGTCCTTAATTATCAGTATATTCCACCACCAAATTAGATATTACTGGTGCCATTTCTGGCTTTTTTTAATGGTGTTTAACCCCTGAGGCACCACAGGCGGTGAACACTGGTGATACATGAAATGAAAAGATAAATTGCGAAAGGATATTTTTTTTAAGGAAGGAAACGTTCCAGGCCAAAGTTTAGGGTTCCTCCCCGGCATTTGTCAGTTATGAGGACTGGGGAAAACCTGGAAAAAACCTCAGTCAGGGAGGACGGTTCTGGCGGGATTCGAACCACAGACCTCCCGCTCACGAGTCCGTGCCTTAACGACCTCGGCCACCCGTGGCGGTATTTCTGTCTGTAGAATTATGCAATTTAACATACTTAAGAAGTTTGAATAGCATTGGTGCAAGACCATCCCCTTGTCTCAACCCCTATCAACTTTAAAAGCTTCATAAACAGCCTCCATCTCTGTACAATTGAGCGGATTTTTTTTTTCCTAATTTTCCTTTCGATTCCATGTGGAATCCTATGGTGCAAGTATTGACTTTTATTCCATATTACGGGAAAAACACGTAACATGCCTTATGGACCCTGCGCTCATCTCCCGCGCATACCTCTGCACCTGAGTTAGTTTCGGAATGCGAAGTGCGCCAATTCCCCTGCGTGGTTCGGATTCCACATTGGTCTATAGATCTCCTGTCCACCCTACTGTTGTGGTAGAGGGAACCTCTAAGGAATTTCCTCCAGTATGGCAGGTGGACAAATAGCGTAAGGCATTTAACCCCATAGTGCAGCATTAAGTAGACCTAACGCTATTTAAAGTACCGTGGTTACAATTTTTCAGTTTAGAATAATGCAATTAAACGTGTTACTTTTAAAATCAGAGTTATAGGAACATATTCCCAAACGGAAAAAATTGACAAACATACGTAATCACTGAAGATATATGGTCTAAAATTGGCACAGAAGGCACATAAAAGTATATAGTTGTGAGTTAAAACCGTTAAAAATCCCTATAACGTATAAAAAATAATTATACTTAAAAAAAAAGATACAAGTGTTTTTTAACCATCAAAGCTTAGGTGCCCAGGGTAGCTTCCTTGCTTGAATATTCTAGTCTCTGTTGTTTACATTACAGAAATACATATAGACTCTAGTCGAGGCGTTATGGTGAAAAGATGGACAAAGGAGTAGAATTAACGGCGAGGAAAAAAGTGTAATTCTTCTTATTCCTCTGTTGGTCTAACCACAGCCTCTAGAACAAGTTTTCATCAAGAGTACTAAAGAAATACAGGGAGAAGAAAAGTGTTCTAGGGTGAAAGAAAGAAGGAAGGAAGAAAGAAAGAAAGAAAGAAAGAAGGAAGGAAGGAAGGAAGGAAAGAAAGAAAGAAAGAAAGAAAGAAAGAAGGAAGGAAAGAAGAAAGGAAAGAAAGAAAGAAAGAAAGAAAGAAAGAACGAAGGAAGGAAGGAAGGAAGGAAAGAAAGAAAGAAAGAAAGAAAGAAAGAAAGAAAGGAAGGAAGAAAGAAAGAACGAAGGAAGGAAGGAAGGAAAGAAAGAAAGAAAAGAAGGAAGGAAGAAAGAAAGAAAGAAAGAAAGAAAGAAAGAAAGAAAGAAAAGAAGGAAGGAAGGAAGAAAGAAAGAAAGAAAGAAAGAAAAGAAGGAAGAAAGAAAGAAAGAAAGAAAGAAAGAAAGAAAAGAAGGAAGGAAGGAAGAAAGAAAGAAAGAAAGAAAGAAAGAAAGAAAGAAAGAAAAGAAGGAAGGAAGAAAGAAAGAAAAGAAGGAAGGAAGGAAGAAAGGAAGAAAGAAAGAAAGAAAGAAAGAAAGAAAGAAAGAAAGAAAGAAAGAAAGAAAGAAAGAGGTACAAATTTATTCACAAGTAGTTTTGAGATTGCCGATAAATTCACGAACGTAGTGAATTTACCTGGAAAGCTCAGACCCTCGACCGATATTTATTAGGACTATTTCACGAATAAAGTAAGAATTTAAATATAGTTCCTCTAAACTTGGCTTACAATATTGTAATAATTGTATATACAAACATACAAAATGAACACTTAAACTTTTCAAGCCATCAAGCAACACACGAACTGCAGATAATTTTTTTTTTTTTTATTGATTTATTTATGGACGCTCTTTAACAGCTCAGGTCATCAGCGTCCCATTCAACTCAGAGCGTGAAATGGCCGACAAATTTTGCTCAGAGGCCTCTCTTTCAGACTTGAGGTTCTTTTTCGTGCCGTAAATGTACGACACGGGACCCACGGCTTTACTTCCCTTCCGAAGGAAGCCATACTTTGGATTTTTACGCCCGAAAAAAATCCATCGGTCCTGGCCGGGTTCGAACCCGCGTTCTTGGGTGTAGGAGGCAAATATCGTAACCACTACACCACCAGGACCGACGAATTGAAGATAATGCCAATTGAGAAGGGCAAAATGTGGGTTTGGGACTATTTCATAATAAAATAAAAGTAATATATCTTTGAAATTGCGCAAAGATATTAACAAGTGTATTATAAAATGTTATACTTATGAATACCTGCCTATTTACAAACCGTGAGAATGACATGGACGAAAGTCGACTATTACAGTCGTTATCGTTAGATTTACTAATACCAACTGAGGAAAACAAAACATAAAAAAATATTTTGCCGTTCTCAATAACATGTTTATTAAGATGTATAGTTGCTTAGGCAGATATTGTTACATACTTTATAAAATTATTTCAGAACACGGAAAAGTAATTACTTGAGTGAATACACATTAGGTTAGTTAAATTTACAATTAATGAAAACAGAAAAATGGTCAGTGATGCGTGCTCAGGAATAGGAATATATAGTGGAAGTATATAGTTGGCTACACTGACCACAAGACAAATGCACGTCACGGGTTTGAAAATATTTCTGCGATATCCCGCTGTGATTGGTCAAAATTCAAAATTTTGTTTCGTTTCATTGGTCGATTTAATATGACGTCACGTAGGTGAAATAATCATTATAAAATATTTTCCTCAGTACTAAATATATCTTCGCCATATTTAAGTCACAAGATTTATAATTTTTATGCAGTACTTTCCTTCACTTTAGACATAATTAGTACATTAATTGAAAACGCAACTGTTACTATTTAAACTCGGATTTTACATTAAAAGCACGTAGTCGGTTACAACAACGTTCATGTTAATATTGCTTCCATTGGAGAGATATGATATCACAGCAAACACAACTCGATCACGTAATAGTGTATGTATATCAATCAGGTTGCGCGTGGTTCAGCTTATCAACACACTCAGCATAAGAATTAAAGAAAATTTAACGATCAGAAATGAATTAATTGAAACCTTTATGAAAGTCTTATATCTAATATTAAAATGGCAATAAAATATTTCTTAAAATACATTTATTACGAAAAATGCTCGAAATTACAAAATTACGAAACATTTTTATACCTAAAACAAGACTACTAAAAAAAATACAGTATGATAAAAATATTAGCTCTAATCATAAGCTATCTTCACCAACTATTTTTTTCTTCTCCTGTTGCTAATGGGAGAAACATGTTTTTGAATAAAAGAGAAATGTAATTTATTTTTTCTAAATATTTTTCAACCTAATCGTGTTTTCATATAAGCATATTTATCTTCTTTACTGCTTTTCCACATGAATAATTTTATTTTTAACATACAACCTACGCTTTTACTCTCCTTCCCCTTTGTTTTAGTTTTACCCTTATTTTCTCTATTTTAACTAGTTTGCCTCCGAGACTTTTGAGCATTAATTAATTCCAAGTTGAAAGTAGGATAAAAGAAAAACCTGGGGGAAGGAGTTCAGGCTGTAACGCTTAGAGCTCGCACTTGAGAGGTCCCGGATTCCAATCCTACATCCTGACCTGGGATTTTTATTTATTTATTTATTTATTTTTCCTGCGCTTAGATCAATCTTCTCTTTCCACGAATTTTTCACTCTCCCATTTCATTCCATTGGTTCATTTACAGGCTTAAAAGTGTTAAGGCGTGTTGGGTTAGTGCGGCGTGACAGTGGCTTGCGCTTTCAAAGTTTTCTGTCCCGGCGACTGATAAAGAAGATGTCTTTCTGATATGTTGTAAATCTTTGAAAGGGGATTCACCAACATCGGGGTGTTCTGCACACACCAATAACAGTAGGCGCATGCCACTAACTCCCTTCCTTCATCCAACACTCTTCAAGCATGTGCATTAATAACAACTTCTAACTCCCGAAGGGGTCACTTTGGGTCGATCAATAGTCAAATATTTTTAATAGTGTTTAATGCCCATTTATACTACTGAGGCGCCACAGGCGATGGACACATGATACACGAAAGGAATTGATACATTGGGACAGGATATTTTATTTTAGGAAGGAAACGTTTCAGGCCTAAATTTAGGGTACCTCCCCGGCATTGCCATTTATTAGGACTGAGAAAAACCTGGAAAAATACCCAGTAGGGGAGGACGGCACTGGTGGAAATCGAACCCCAGACCTCCCGCTCACGACTCAGTGCCTTAACGACCTGGACCATCCGTGACGGTCAAGTATGTCTCCCGAAAACAGCGCGCCGATCGTTCTTGCATGCTGGCATGCAAGCCCTTCATCTTTTTCACTCCCATAAATGACAAATGCCGGGGAGGTACCCTAAACTTTCGCCTGAAACGTTTCCTTCCTTAAAATATGCTTTCCCAATTTATCATTGCATCTCATGTATCATCAGTGCCCACCGTCTGTGGTGCCTTAGTAGTAATAATGGACGTTAAACACCATTAAAAATATAATTTTTCACTAAATTTCGGGGGGGGGGATTAAAATAAAGGTGGTTTGTCTAAGTCCTTCGCTCGCTGCCCGTAGTCTGCCACCCAGTGCCCCCCTCCACTCGTCCCTTCCTCACGGCGATGCTCCAACTGTGGGCGTAGACACAAACGGCCAGCCCTTAAGCAAGATTGAAGTACCGAAATACTTTTCTTTGTCCCTATGTGTCGCTTTTGAGCACATCCATTGCCTACAATCAAAATTGAAAATGATTCTTCCTCTTCCTCTTACCTCTTCCTATTATGTAGTCATAATCTGATTTTGGGAATTGTTCACCTATTGGCTGAAGCACATTGCTCTGTAACAGAGTTAAGGGTGACGGATATGCTGTAGAGTTAGCCCCTAACACCTTCCTTCACTTCCATTCGCATGCAACTAAAATGGCGACTGTTTTAATTAGAAGCTTGTATTAGCTCCTTCAATGTCTCCATCCAGTGCCCCAGGTATTCTTGAATGAACGAAAGTTATATTTAACTGTAAATGTGTTGCAAAAGATAAAGTTAGTAATCTTTTTCCGGTTTGTTTTAGAGGCATTTGATTATTTACTTATTTTGTTTATTTATAGACGATCTTTAACATCTCAGACCACCAGTGTCCCATTCAACTAGTGGAGTGAAACGGCCGATAAATTTTGCTTAGAGGCCTCCTCTTTCAGGCTTTCAGTAGAAAGTTGTTTGTGTTAGTTTTCAAGATGGAATGAGGCGATCACGAAGATCGTGTAACTGTGGTAGCTTTGCACAAGATAAGCAAAACCCAAGGTCAGATTTTAAAAATTCTGCAGAAAATGTAAATAAGCAGGAGGTTGGTGTACTGCACTGTCCAGCTCTTCCTTGAGACTAGAACTATGGAAGACCACCACATGCACTTCAAAATTGATGAAATCAGTGGCGGCACGTGCATCCGTTGCGAACGAAAAAATCCGCTGCGAATAGTCAGGGATGGCTCATGAGCTGAAATGTTCTGAAATGGCTATGTTTGGGATATAATACTTACAAATGACAGAAAGGACATCTCACAAGAGGGCTCTTAAAATCATAACGCTTACTTCAGCGTTAAGCAGCAAATGGTCATAGAAGAATTCTTGTTACTGATGAAAACATTGACAGTGTCGAGGAAACTTTCAATGCCCAAAGCGGCTGAAAAGTCTCCAAGATCATCATCCTGCATAACCATGACGCGGTGGGGTGGGAGTCACCAAGGTGCGGATCTCCATTTTTGCGAAAAAGGGATCAAAATATCGGCCAAAGTGTACCAGGAGACTGTGCTGGAGAGATGGTCAAGAACCTCAACAACACCCTGTTCCATGGACAAAGTTGAAGCATCCAGCACGATTCAGCCCCAGCACATTAGGCTTGGAACAGCCCCAAGAATGGCTTAAGGTCAATGTTCCTGACTCTATTTCGTGCTCGGATTGGCCTTCTGCAAGTCCGGCCCTAAACCCCCTGGACTGCAAATTGTGGTCCGATGGCTTGCAGGCTTGCAAGAAGAGACATCCAAATATTGAAAGTTCCCGATGCGTAAAGCAATAGATAAGAGGTCACAAAGACTTAAGGACTGTGTGCGTGCCAGAGATGATCATTTCCAATAATTATATGCGATTTTGATTTATTATACACGTATTTAATTGATATTATTATGATATTAATATATTTAAAACCATTTTGTGTAAAGTTTTTGATGATATATGGTAAAATTAGGGACATAGGTTGTTAGTTAAATGGGCCAGTTTTTTTTTACGATCCATTATGTGCATCAATATTCTAAAATTTTTTAAAATAATTTTGCATGTGCTGGTACATGACTTGGTGTTGTTTAGCAAATAATTTGGTATTAACATTCTTTTCCAGTATTGAGTCACTTTTCCAGGAACATCGCTTACCCAGAATTCAAAATCAATACAAAGATGAATACGATGCTAATTTTAAGGGTGGAAACAAATTATTTTAGCCTTAGCAAATTAGGAACACACTGTACTAGCAACTTCGTTTGGAAATTTTTCCTTTTTTCTCCATAATAGCTGACCTTTCAGTGACAACGAATAGACCCCTAATTATGCAGTCAGGTTCTTTCATAGGTACACCGACCATAAGAATAGAATTGGCTGTAAAAACCGCATTTGAAAATAAAAGAGAGAGAAACCTGAAAGAAGAGGGGGGTGAAAGTTCAGGAGGGAATGAATGCCACGCAGATTGCTAATTAGTTTAGAATTCGCTTCTTCGGCAAATGAAAATCGCATCTCTGTGGAATTCAAAACTGAAAGAGAAGCGAGAGGTTTGATGATGAACAAGACAGTAGAGTGCCAATTATACTCTTTTGTTTTTGTGCCAACATGAAATTATTAACGCCCCAGTTATTAGCGGGATGGATACATTCAAAGGTTTAAGAAATCCGTAAAAAGCATCCCCTCTTCGTCGGTATCTCTGGATTTTGCTGCCGGCACAAAAGTAAATATCGTTAGTCTTGTTTTCTGTTTTAGTGTTTGTGCGTTTATCCCTTGGTTCAATTTGCGGGGCTTGTAAATCAAAAGAGTAAATTTAATTAAATATACCTTCATCTTAAAAAGTGTCTTCTGTAACTTCCGACTAACATATTTAAAAAAAAAATCCTCTGTTCTAGCAACACACACAGCCTGATTCAACGCATGCCTTACAATTTCTGAGAGATACACAGAGGGTGCCAAAATGTAACTCACTTCAAGCAAACAAAAAACTGTGTTAACATAACAAAACTGAATTCACACAAACAGAAAATGATGAGCACTAATCATCTTACACTTTTACAGTTACAACATTTGCTCAAAATGCTCACTATCGGCGTCGATACACTTCTGAGTACGTTAAACTACTGATTGAGTAACGTTTGCGAAAGTGTCCTCAGCGATTGCAGCACATGCCGTTTCAATTTCTTCCCGAAGTGTTGTCAGTGTAGCTGATTTTCTACGGTATATAAGAGTTCCCCATAGGTAGAAGTGCAACGGAATTAGATCCGGAGAACCCAGTGGAAGCTCAATTGGATCTCTTCGTCCTTTCCAGTGCCTTGGATAGCGCCTTGGATAGTGCTTTGGATCCAGTGAGCGGGGCTTGTTGCTGTCTCCCAGATCTGCCCTTGTAAACATCGCATACGGTACCAAGAGTCTCAAATTTGTCTCGAATGCGTGCAATTGTTACTCACGCTGGCGGTTCTGTTCTGTACACACGCCTCCATTGCCTTTGAACTTCAACAACATTCTCGGTTTTCCAATACCACTTCAAAATTGCTTTCCGCTGTTCAAACGATAATATTGGCTCTATTTTGTTGTAGCAACGCTAGCATAACGTAATGTGAGTCACGTCTGTTTACAGAACATCATACGATAATCTTGCCTTCATTTGTTCATTGTTGATTTACCTGTCACGTAGCAACGCTATCATAATGTATGTGAGTCACATCTGTTTACAGAACATCATACTACACATTACTGTTGTTTTTCGGTCCAACTTTGAAATATATTAAATAGAAAGTGTGTATACATTTTGGCCATTATACATATATATATATATTATTGTTCTTTCACGCTAGCCTTAGCGCGAGTCCCAGGTTACCCCCAACTATTATTGGTGCCTTTCTAATATTTCACATGTGTGAAAAATCATCGCTTGCACTTATGTAATAAAACTGAACATAGAAATTGTTTGGAACTGATTTTTACTATCTAAATCTGTAAATAAATACTACCCCATTAAATGAATTGTGTTAATTTTAATGAAAGCCGTGTTGAGTATTTGTTTGAAAACAACCAAAAAAGTATAACGAGACCGGATAACAGCATTGCGGTTACACACGCTAGACGCATCTTGCATTAATGAGAATGGTCAACATTTAGAACGCTGCATGGATGCGGCAATTTACATGTGGAACCCGCCTAGAGACAATTGAAGGCACAAACATGGAAACACTTTCAGTACACCTGTCTTTCTCATAAAGTCACCTGGAATATCGTACTATTTTCTGAGTTTCATTTATTTTTAGTGTTTTGGTACCTGCTGTTTTTTTAAACTGCAGAATAAAAACTTATACGTTTTAAACCTGATATTTAATGTATTATTATAGATATTTAGTAATACACCGTGGTCCAAACAAGAGCTTACGCATTCACGAACTAATCAAATGCTGAAAGCGAAATTGCCAGATAATAAATACATTGACGTTCGTCAACTCTTATTACTATAACATAAATAAATTAATATTTTTGTGAAGTATGAAATTTCTGGGACTAATTTTTACGCAAAAATCCAACATTTTACGTAAGTTGTTAACTTTTTTTATAACTGTGAAACACCTTAAAATAGAAATCTGAATAATATCTCATTTTAAAGTACATATGATGTCAAACCTAATAATTTGTAAAACATTAATTTAATATTTTAGAAGAAAATGCGTTTTATGCATTATTAGACAATTTCCATACAAAAGCATTGACCGCCACGGATGGCTGAGGTCGTTAAGGCGTGGAATCGTGAGCGGGAGGTCTGGGATTCGAATTCCCCCAGGACCGTCCTCCCTGACTGAAGTTTTTTCCAGGTTTTTCTCAGTCCTCATAAATGGCAAATGCCGGGGAGGTATCCTAAACTTAGCCCTGGAACGATTCCTTCCTTAAAAACTAATCTTTTCCCAATTTATCATTTCATCTCATGTATCATCAGTGTCCATCGCCTGTGTCGCCTCTGTAGCAAAAACGGGCGTTAAACACCACCATTCATTCATTCATTCATTCATTCATTCAAAAACAATGAAAGCCCAAGACAATTACAAATTAATATAGTACACAATTAAGCTAAAATCCTTCCCTGATTTTGGGAGGTTGATAGAACAGAAACCATGACATACGAGGTCTGTTCAAAAAGTATCGCGAATTTTGTGTTTTTTCAAAAAGTATTTATTTATTCATGAAAATCTATTTTGTCCCCTTCAAAGTAATCCCCACCAGACATTATACACTTGTGCCAACGTTTATTCCAATCCTCGAAGCACTTTAAAAAATCGTTTTTTGTGATGTTGTTCAGCTCCTCCGATGCCGTCTTTATCTCCTCAATCGTGGAGTAGCGTCGTCCTTTTATGGGCCTCTTAAGTTTTGGAAACAAAAAAAATTGTCACAGGGGGCCAGGTCTGGGGAGTATAGTGGCTGCGGCATCATAAGTGTGCTGTTTTTGCCCAAAATTCGCGCACAAGCAACGATGTGTGAGCAGGGGCGTTATCATGGTGCAAAAGCCAATTTTTGTTCTTCCATAAATCCGGGCGTTTCTGGCGGATTGCTTGGCGCAAATTGCGCATAACTTGCAGGTAATATTCCTTATTGACCGTTCTACCCTGTGGCAAGAACTCATGATGCCTCACGCCCTTGCAATCGAAGAAAACTGTAAGCAAAACCTTCACATTCGACCGAACCTGGCGCGCTTTTTTCGGTCTTGACTCGTATAGCAGCGTCCATTGGGATGATTGAGCTTTAGTTTCCACGTCATAACCATAAACCCATGATTTGTCACCAGTTATGACCCTCTGGAGTAAATTTGGGTCGTCGCGGACAGAATTCAACAGCTCCTTAGCAACGTTCATGCGATGGTGTTTTTGGTCGAAATTGAGCAACTTTGGTAGGAATTTTGCGGCGACCCGTCTCATGCCCAAATCATTGGTAAAAATCGAATAGCACGAGTCAATCGATATGTTTAGGTCCTCAGCAACTTCTCTAACGGTGATTCGACGATTGGCCAATACTATTTTCTTCACTTCTTCAATATTTTCTTCTGTTGTTGACGAGCTCGGGCGTTCGGGACGCTCTTCGTCGTTCACATTTTCTCGACCCTCTGAGAACATTTTGTACCACCGATGCTTTGGTCCAAGGTAGCTTCACCATATGCCACAGTCAACATTCGGAATGCATCCGCGCACTTAATTTTGTTTTTCACACAAAATTTGATACAGATTCTTTGTTCCAATTTTTTTTTTTTTTTTTTGAATAAGCAAAAATCGAAGACGAGCCAAAACACGTCCAAGCAAAATAGCTGTCAACAATTAACTGAACATTCAAAATGGCCGAGCTTGTCAACATAAGTGAGAGACATGAGTACCAATATAACGCCACAAAACAATCGAAAATCGAATA